>CAWVNZ010000050.1:0-22278 GCA_963930735.1 Dioctria linearis
ACTGTCGCAAATTTTAATTACGCCAGGGATTGCCTTTTCTATAGTAAATTATTCAAAAAATAATTTTTTACTGTCGCAAATTTTAAATACGCCAGGGATTGCCTTTTCTATAGTAAATTTTTCAAAAAATAAATTTTTACTGTCGCAAATTTTAATTGCGCCAGGGATTGCCTTTCTACAGTAAATTTTTCAAAAAATAATTTTTTACTGTCGCAAATTGTAATTGCGCCAGGGATTGCCTTTTCTATAGTAAATTATTCAAAAAATAATTTTCTACTGTCGCAAATTTTAATTACGCCAGGGATTGCCTTTTCTATAGTAAATTATTCAAAAATAATTTTTTCCTGTCGCAAATTTTAATTGCGCCAGGGATTGCCTTTTCTATAGTAAATTATTCAAAAAATTATTTTCAACTGTCGCAAATTTTAATTACGCCAGGGATTGCCTTTTCTATAGTAAATTATTCAAAAAATAATTTTTTACTGTCGCAAATTTTAATTGCGCCAGGGATTGCCTTTTCTATAGTAAATTATTCAAAAAATAATTTTTTAATGTCGCAAATTTTAATTGCGCCAGGGATTGCCTTTTCTACAGTAAATTTTTCAAAAACTAATTTTTTACTGTCGCAAATTTTAATTACGCCAGGGATTGCCTTTTCTATAGTAAATTATTCAAAAAATAATTTTATACTGTCGCAAATTTTAATTACGCCAGGGATTGCCTTTTCTATAGTAAATTATTCAAAAAATAATTTTCTACTGTCGCAAATTTTAATTACGCCAGGGATTGCCTTTTCTATAGTAAATTATTCAAAAAATAATTTTTTACTGACGCAAATTTTAAATACGCCAGGGATTGCCTTTTCTATAGTAAATTATTCAAAAAATAATTTTCTACTGTCGCAAATTTTAATTACGCCAGGGATTGCCTTTTCTATAGTAAATTATTCAAAAAATAATTTTCTACTGTCGCAAATTTTAATTACGCCAGGGATTGCCTTTTCTATAGTAAATTATTCAAAAAATAATTTTCTACTGTCGCAAATTTTAATTACGCCAGGGATTGCCTTTTCTATAGTAAATTTTTCAAAAAATAATTTTTTACTGTCGCAAATTTTAAATATCCCAGGGATTGCCTTTTCTATAGTAAATTTCTCACAAATTAATTTCTTACTGTCGCAAATTTTAAATACGCCAGGTATTGCCTTTTCTATAGTAAATTATTCAAAAAATAATTTTTTTCTGTCGCCAATTTTAATTGCGCCAGGGATTGCCTTTTCTATAGTAAATTATTCAAAAAATAATTTTCTACTGTCGCAAATTTTAATTGCGCCAGGGATTGCCTTTTCTACAGTAAATTATTCAAAAAATAATTTTTTACTGTCGCAAATTTTAAATACGCCAGGGATTGCCTTTTCTATAGTAAATTATTCAAAAAATAATTTTTTACTGTCGCAAATTTTAAATATCCCAGGGATTGCCTTTTCTATAGTAAATTTCTCACAAATTAATTTCTTACTGTCGCAAATTTTAATTACGCCAGGGATTGCCTTTTCTATAGTAAATTATTCAAAAAATAATTTTCTACTGTCGCAAATTTTAATTACGCCAGGGATTGCCTTTTCTATACTAAATTATTCAAAAAATAATTGTTTACTGACGCAAATTTTAAATACGCCAGGGATTGCCTTTTCTATAGTAAATTATTCAAAAAATAATTTTCTACTGTCGCAAATTTTAATTACGCCAGGGATTGCCTTTTCCATAGTAAATTATTCAAAAAATAATTTTCTACTGTCGCAAATTTTAATTACGCCAGGGATTGCCTTTTCTATAGTAAATTATTCAAAAAATAATTTTCTACTGTCGCAAATTTCAATTACGCCAGGGATTGCCTTTTCTATAGTAAATTTTCAAAAAATAATTTTTTTACTGTCGCAAATTTTAAATATCCCAGGGATTGCCTTTTCTATAGTAAATTTCTCACAAATTAATTTCTTACTGTCGCAAATTTTAAATACGCCAGGTATTGCCTTTTCTATAGTAAATTATTCAAAAAATAATTTTTTTCTGTCGCCAATTTTAATTGCGCCAGGGATTGCCTTTTCTATAGTAAATTATTCAAAAAATAATTTTCTACTGTCGCAAATTTAATTGCGCCAGGGATTGCCTTTTCTACAGTAAATTATTCAAAAAATAATTTTTTACTGTCGCAAATTTTAAATACGCCAGGGATTGCCTTTTCTATAGTAAATTATTCAAAAAATAATTTTTTACTGTCGCAAATTTTAAATATCCCAGGGATTGCCTTTTCTATAGTAAATTTCTCACAAATTAATTTCTTACTGTCTCAAATTTTAAATACGCCAAGGATTACCTTTTCTATAGTAAATTATTCAAAAAATAATTTTTTACTGTCGCAAATTTTAAGTGCGCCAGGGATTGCCTTTTCTATAGTAAATTATTCAAAAAATAATTTTCAACTGTCCCAAATTTTAATTACGCCAGGGATTGCCTTTTCTAAAGTAAATTATTCAAAAAATAATTTTTTACTGTCGCAAATTTTAATTGCGCCAGGGATTGCCTTTTCTATAGTAAATTATTCAAAAAATAATTTTTTACTTTCGCATATTTTAATTACGCCAGGGATTGCCTTTTCTATAGTAAATTATTCAAAAAATAATTTTCTACTGTCGCAAATTTTAAATATCCTAGGGATTGCCTTTTCTATAGTAAATTATTCAAAAAATAATTTACTACTGTCGCAAATTTTAATTACGCCAGGGATTGCCTTTTCTATAGTAAATTATTCAAAAAATAATTTTCAACTGTCGCAAATTTTAATTACGCCAGGGATTGCCTTTTCTATAGTAAATTATTCAAAAAATAATTTTTTAATGTCGCAAATTTTAAATATCCCAGGGATTGCCTTTTCTATAGTAAATTATTCAAAAAATAATTTTCAACTGTCGCAAATTTTAATTACGCCAGGGATTGCCTTTTCTATAGTAAATTATTCAAAAATAATTTTCAACTGTCGCAAATTTTAAATATCCCAGGTATTGCCTTTTCTATAGTAAATTATTCAAAAAATAATTTTTTACTGTCGCAAATTTTAATTACGCCAGGGATTGCCTTTTCTATAGTAAATTATTCAAAAATAATTTTTTACTGTCGGAAATTTTAATTACGCCAGGGATTGCCTTTTCTATAGTAATTTATTCAAAAAATAATTTTCTACTGTCGCAAATTTTAAATATCCCAGGGATTGCCTTTTCTATAGTAAATTATTCAAAAAATAATTTTCTACTGTCGCAAATTTTAATTACGCCAGGGATTGCCTTTTCTATAGTAAATTATTCAAAAAATAATATTTTACTGTCGCAAATTTTAATTACGCCAGGGATTGCCTTTTCTATAGTAAATTATTCAAAAAATAATTTTTTACTGTCGCAAATATTAATTACGCCAGGGATTGCCTTTTCTATAGTAAATTATTGAAAAAATAATTTTCAACTGTCACAAATTTTAATTACGCCAGGGATTGCCTTTTCTATAGTAAATTATTCAAAAAATAATTTTCAACTGTCGCAAATTTTAAATATCCCAGGGATTGCCTTTTCTATTGTAAATTATTCAAAAAATAATTTTCTACTGTCGCAAATTTTAATTGCGCCAGGGATTGCCTTTTCTACAGTAAATTATTCAAAAAATAATTTTCTACTGTCGCAAATTTTAATTGCGCCAGGGATTGCCTTTTCTACAGAAAATTTTTCAAAAATTAATTTTATACTGTCGCAAATTTTAAATACGCCAGGGATTGCCTTTCTATAGTAAATTTTGCAAAAAATAATTTTTTACTGTCGCAAATTTTAATTGCGCCAGGGATTGCCTTTTCTACAGTAAATTTTTCAAAAATTAATTTTATACTGTCGCAAATTTTAAATAACCCAGGGATTGCCTTTTCTATAGTAAATTTTGCAAAAAATAATTTCTTACTGTCGCAAATTTTAATTGCGCCAGGGATTGCCTTTTCTATAGTAAATTTTTCACAAATTAATTTTTTACTGTCGCAAATTTTAAATACGCCAGGGATTGCCTTTTCTATAGTAAATTATTCAAAAAATAATTTTTTACTGTCGCAAATTTTAAATATCCCAGGGATTGCCTTTTCTATAGTAAATTTCTCAGCAAATTAATTTTTTACTGTCGCAAATTTTAATTCCGCCAGGGATTGCCTTTTCTACAGTAAATTATTCAAAAAATAATTTTCTACTGTCGCAAATTTTAATTGCGCCAGGTATTGCCTTTTCTACAGTAAATTTTTCAAAAATTAATTTTATACTGTCGCAAATTTTAATTACGCCAGGGATTGCCTTTTCTATAGTAAATTATTCAAAAAATAATTTTCAACTGTCGCAAATTTTAAATATCCCAGGGATTGCCTTTTCTATTGTAAATTATTCAAAAAATAATTTTCTACTGTCGCAAATTTTAATTGCGCCAGGGATTGCCTTTTCTACAGTAAATTATTCAAAAAATAATTTTCTACTGTCGCAAATTTTAATTGCGCCAGGGATTGCCTTTTCTACAGAAAATTTTTCAAAAATTAATTTTATACTGTCGCAAATTTTAAATACGCCAGGGATTGCCTTTTCTATAGTAAATTTTGCAAAAAATAATTTTTTACTGTCGCAAATTTTAATTGCGCCAGGGATTGCCTTTTCTACAGTAAAATTTTTCAAAAACTAATTTTTTACTGTCGTAAATTTCAATTACGCCAGGGATTGCCTTTTCTATAGTAACTTATTCAAAAAATAATTTTATACTGTCGCAAATTTTAATTACGTCAAGGATTGCCTTTTCTATAGTAAATTATTCAAAAATAATTTTCTACTGTCGCAAATTGTAATTACGCCAGGGATTGCTTTTCTATAGTAAATTATTCAAAAAATAATTTTTTACTGTCGCAAATTTTAAATACGCCAGGGATTGCCTTTTCTATAGTAAATTATTCAAAAAATAATTTTCTACTGTCGCAAATTTTAATTACGCCAGGGATTGCCTTTTCTATAATAAATTATTCAAAAAATAATTTTCTACTGTCGCAAATTTTAATTACGCCAGGGATTGCCTTTTCTATAGTAAATTATTCAAAAAATAATTTTCTACTGTCGCAAATTTTAATTACGCCAGGGATTGCCTTTTCTATAGTAAATTTTTCAAAAAATAATTTTTTACTGTCGCAAATTTTAAATATCCCAGGGATTGCCTTTTCTATAGTAAATTTCTCACAAATTAATTTCTTACTGTCGCAAATTTTAAATACGCCAGGAATTGCCTTTTCTATAGTAAATTATTCAAAAAATAATTTTTTACTGTCGCAAATTTTAATTGCGCCAGGGATTGCCTTTTCTATAGTAAATTATTCAAAAAATAATTTTCTACCGTCGCAAATTTTAACTGCGCCAGGGATTGCCTTTTCTACAGTAAATTATTCAAAAAATAATTTTTTACTGTCGCAAATTTTAAATACGCCAGGGATTGCCTTTTCTATAGTAAATTATTCAAAAAATAATTTTTTACTGTCGCAAATTTTAAATATCCCAGGGATTGCGTTTTCTATAGTAAATTTCTCACAAATTAATTTCTTACTGTCGCAAATTTTAAATACGCCAAGGATTGCCTTTTTTATAGTAAAATATTCAAAAAATAATTTTATACTGTCGCAAATTTTAATTACGCCAGGGATTGCCTCTTCTATAGTAAATTATTCAAAAAATAATTTTCTACTGTCGCAAATTTTAATTACGCCAGGGATTGCCTTTTCTATAGTAAATTATTGAAAAAATAATTTTTTACTGTCGCAAATTTTAAGTGCGCCAGGGATTGCCTTTTCTATAGTAAATTATTCAAAAAATAATTTTCAACTGTCGGAAATTTTAGTTACGCCAGGGATTGCCTTTTCTATAGTAACTTATTCAAAAAATAATTTTTTACTCTCGCAAATTTCAATTTCGCCAGGTAAATTTTTCACAAATTAATTTTTTACTGTCGCAAATTTTAAATACGCCAGGGATTGCCTTTTCTATAGTAAATTATTCAAAAAATAATTTTTTTCTGTCGCAAATTTTAAATATCCCAGGGATTGCCTTTTCTATAGTAAATTTCTCACAAATTAATTTCTTACTGTCGCAAATTTTAAATACGCCAGGGATTGTCTTTTCTATAGTAAATTATTCAAAAAATAATTTTCTACTGTCGCAAATTTTAATTGCGCCAGGGATTGCCTTTTCTATAGTAAATTATTCAAAAAATAATTTTTTACTGTCGCAAATTTTAATTGCGCCAGGGATTGCCTTTTCTATAGTAAATTATTCAAAAAATAATTTTTTACTGTCGCAAATTTTAATTGCGCCAGGGATTGCCTTTATATAGTAAATTTTTCAAAAAATAATTTTATACTGTCGCAAATTTTAATTACGCCAGGGATTGCCTTTTCTATAGTAAATTATTCAAAAAATAATTTTTTACTGTCGCAAATTTTAAATACGCCAGGGATTGCCTTTTCTATAGTAAATTATTCAAACAATAATTTTTTACTGTCGCAAATTTTAATTGCTCCAGGGATTGCCTTTTCTATAGTAAATTATTCAAAAAATAATTTTCTACTGTCACAAATTTTAATTACGCCAGGGATTGCCTTTTCTATAGTAAATTATTCAAAAAATAATTTTTTACTGTCGCAAATTTTAATTACGCCAGGGATTGCCTTTTCTATAGTAAATTATTCAAAAAATAATTTTTTACTGTCGCAAATTTTAAATACGCCAGGGATTGCCTTTTCTATAGTAAATTATTCAAAAAATAATTTTTTACTGTCGCAAATTTTAAATACGCCAGGGTTTGCCTTTTCTATAGTAAATTATTCAAAAAATAATTTTCTACTGTCCGCAAATTTTAATTACGCGAGGGATTGCCTTTTCTATAGTAAATTATTCAAAAAATAATTTTTTACTGTCGCAAATTTTAATTGCGCCAGGGATTGCCTTTTCTATAGTAAATTATTCAAAAAATAATTTTCTACTGTCGCAAATTTTAATTACGCCAGGGATTGCCTTTTCTATAGTAAATTATTCAAAAAATAATTTTTTACTGTCGCAAATTTTAATTACGCCAGGGATTGCCTTTTCTATAGTAAATTATTCAAAAAATAATTTTTTACTGTCGCAAATTTTAAATACGCCAGGGATTGCCTTTTATATAGTAAATTATTCAAAAAATAATTTTCTACTGTCGCAAATTTTAATTGCGCCAGGGATTGCCTTTTCTACAGTAAATTTTTCAAAAACTAATTTTTTACTGTCGCAAATTTTAATTACGCCAGGGATTGCCTTTTATATAGTAAATTTTTCAAAAAATAATTTTATACTGTCGCAAATTTTAATTGCGCCAGGGATTGCCTTTTCTACAGTAAATTTTTTCAAAATATTAATTTTTTACTATCGCAAGTTTTAATTGCGCCAGGGATTGCCTTTTCTACAGTAAATTTTGCAAAAACTAATTTTCTACTGTCGCAAATTTTAATTACGCCAGGGATTGCCTTTTCTATAGTAAATTATTCAAAAAAAAATTTTTTACTGTCGCGAATATTAAATACGCCAGGGATTGCCTTTTCTATAGTAAATTTTTCAAAAAATAATTTTTTACTGTCGCAAATTTTAATTGCGCCAGGGATTGCCTTTCTACAGTAAATTTTTCAAAAAATAATTTTTTACTGTCGCAAATTGTAATTGCGCCAGGGATTGCCTTTTCTATAGTAAATTTTTCAAAAACTAATTTTTTACTGTCGCAAATTTTAATTACGCCAGGGATTGCCTTTTCTATAGTAAATTATTCAAAAAATAATTTTATACTGTCGCAAATTTTAATTACGCCAGGGATTGCCTTTTCTATAGTAAATTATTCAAAAAATAATTTTCTACTGTCGTAAATTTTAATTACGCCAGGGATTGCCTTTTCTATAGTAAATTATTCAAAAAATAATTTTTTACTGTCGCAAATTTTAAATACGCCAGGGATTGCCTTTTCTATAGTAAATTATTCAAAAAATAATTTTTTACTGTCGCAAATTTTAATTACGCCAGGGATTGCCTTTTCTGTAGTAAATTATTCAAAAAATAATTTTTTACTGTCGCAAATTTTAAATACGCCAGCGATTGCCTTTTATATAGTAAGTTTCTCACAAATTAATTTCTTACTGTCGCAAATTTTAAATACACCAAGGATTGCCTTTTCTATAGTAAATTATTCAAAAAATAATTTTTTACTATCGCAAATTTTAAGTGCGCCAGGGATTGCGTTTTCTATAGTAAATTATTCAAAAAATAATTTTCAACTGTCGCAAATTTTAATTACGCCAGGGATTGCCTTTTCTATAGTAAATTATTCAAAAAATAATTTTTTGCTTTCGCAAATTTTAATTGCGCCAGGGATTGCTTTTTCTATAGTAAATTATTCAAAAAATAATTTTTTACTGTCGCAAATTTTAATTGCCCCAGGGATTGCCTTTTCTACAGTAAATTATTCAAAAAATTATTTTATACTGTCGCAAATTTTAATTACGCCGGGGATTGCCTTTTCTATAGTAAATTATTCAAAAAATAATTTTCTACTGTCGCAAATTTTAATTACGCCAGGGATTGCCTTTTCTATAATAAATTTTTCACACATTAATTTTTTACTGTCGCAAATTTTAAATACGCCAGGGATTGCCTTTTCTATAGTAAATTATTCAAAAAATAATTTTTTACTGTCGCAAATTTTAAATATCCCAGGGATTGCCTTTTCTATAGTAAATTTCTCACAAATTAATTTCTTACTGTCGCAAATTTTAAATACGCCAGGGATTGCCTTTTCTATAGTAAATTATTCAAAAAATAATTTTCTACTGTCGCAAATTTTAATTACGCCAGGGATTGCCTTTTCTATAGTAAATTATTCAAAAAATAATTTTATATTGTCGCAAATTTTAATTACGCCAGGGATTGCCTTTTCTATAGTAAAATGTTCAAAAAATAATTTTCTACTGTCGCAAATTTTAATTACGCCAGGGATTGCCTTTTCTATAGTAAATTATTCAAAAAATAATTTTTTACTGTCGCAAATTTTAAGTGCGCCAGGGATTGCCTTTTCTATAGTAAATTATTCAAAAAATAATTTTAAACTGTCGGAAATTTTAGTTACGCCAGGGATTGCCTTTTCTATAGTAACTTATTCAAAAAATAATTTTTTACTCTCGCAAATTTCAATTTCGCCAGGTAAATTTTTCACAAATTAATTTTTTACTGTCGCAAATTATAAATACGCCAGGGATTGGCTTTTCTATAGTAAATTATTCAAAAAATAATTTTTTACTGTCGCAAATTTTAAATATCCCAGGGATTGCCTTTTCTATAGTAAATTTCTCACAAATTAATTTCTTACTGTCGCAAATTTTAAATACGCCAGGGATTGTCTTTTCTATAGTAAATTATTCAAAAAATAATTTTCTACTTTCGCAAATTTTAATTACGCCAGGGATTGCCTTTTCTATAGTAAATTATTCAAAAAATAATTTTTTACTGTCGCAAATTTTAATTGCGACAGGGATTGCCTTTTCTATAGTAAATTATTCAAAAAATAATTTTTTACTGTCGCAAATTTTAATTGCGCCAAGGATTGCCTTTTCTACAGTAAATTTTTCAAAAACTAATTTTTTACTGTCGCAAATTTTAATTACGCCAGGTATTGCCTTTTATATAGTAAATTTTTCAAAAAATAATTTTATACTGTCGCAAATTTTAATTACGCCAGGGATTGCCTTTTCTATAGTAATTTATTCAAAAAATAATTTTTTACTGTCGCAAATTTTAAATACGCCAGGGATTGCCCTTTTCTATAGTAAATTATTCAAACAATAATTTTTTACTGTCGCAAATTTTAATTGCGCCAGGGATTGCCTTTTCTATAGTAAATTATTCAAAAAATAATTTTCTACTGTCACAAATTTTAATTACGCCAGGGATTGCCTTTTCTATAGTAAATTATTCAAAAAATAATTTTTTACTGTAGCAAATTTTAATTACGCCAGGGATTGCCTTTTCTATAGTAAATTATTCAAAAAATAATTTTTTACTGTCGCAAATTTTTACGCCAGGGATTGCCTTTTCTATAGTAAATTATTCAAAAAATAATTTTTTACTGTCGCAAATTTTAAATACGCCAGGGATTGCCTTTTCTATAGTAAATTATTCAAAAAATAATTTTCTACTGTCGCAAATTTTAAATACGCCAGGGATTGCCTTTTCTATAGTAAATTATTCAAAAAATAATTTTCTACTGTCGCAAATTTTAATTACGCCAGGGATTGCCTTTTCTATAGTAAATTATTCAAAAAATAATTTTTTACTGTCGCAAATTTCAAATCCGCCAGGGATTGCCTTTTCTATAGTAAATTATTCAAAAAATAATTTTTTACTATCGCAAGTTTTAATTGCGCCAGGGATTGCCTTTTCTATAGTAAATTATTCAAAAAATAATTTTTTACTGTCGCAAATTTCAAATCCGCCATGGATTGCCTTTTCTATAGTAAATTATTCAAAAAATAATTTTTTACTATCGCAAGTTTTAATTGCGCCAGGGATTGCCTTTTCTATAGTAAATTATTCAAAAAATAATTTTTTACTGTCGCAAATTTCAAATCCGCCAGGGATTGCCTTTTCTATAGTAAATTATTCACAAAATAATTTTTTACTATCGCAAGTTTTAATTGCGCCAGGGATTTCCTTTTCTATAGTAAATTATTCAAAAAATAATTTTTTACTGTCGCAAATTTCAAATCCGCCAGGGATTGCCTTTTCTATAGTAAATTATTCAAAAAATAATTTTTTACTATCGCAAGTTTTAATTGCGCCAGGGATTGCCTTTTCTATAGTAAATTATTCAAAAAATAATTTTTTACTGTCGCAAATTTCAAATCCGCCAGGGATTGCCTTTTCTATAGTAAATTATTCAAAAAATAATTTTTTACTATCGCAAGTTTTAATTGCGCCAGGGATTGCCTTTTCTACAGCAAATTTTGCAAAAAATAATTTTTTACTGTCGCAAATTTTAATTGCGCCAGGGATTGCCATTTCTATAGTAAACTTTTCAAAAAATAATTTTCTACTGTCGCAAATTTTAATTGCGCCAGGGATTGCCTTTCTACAGTAAATTTTTCAAAAAATAATTTTTTACTGTCGCAAATTGTAATTGCGCCAGGGATTACCTTTTCTATAGTAAATTTTTCAAAAAATAATTTTTTACTGTCGCAAATTTTAATTGCACCAGGGATTGCCTTTTCTATAGTAAATTATTCAAAAAATAATTTTCTACTGTCGCAAATTTTAATTACGCCAGGGATTGCCTTTTCTATAGTAAATTATTCAAAAAATAATTTTATACTGTCGCAAAGTTTAAGTGCGCCAGGGATTGCCTTTTCTATAGTAAATTATTCAAAAAATAATTTTCAACTGTCGCAAATTTTAATTACGCCAGGAATTGCCTTTTCTATGGCAAATTATTCAAAAAATAATTTTTTACTCTCGCAAATTTCAATTTCGCCAGGTAAATTTTTCACAAATTAATTTTTTACTGTCGCAAATTTTAAATACGCCAGGGATTGCCTTTTCTATAGTAAATTATTCAATAAATAATTTTTTGCTGTCGAAAATTTTAAATATCCCAGGGATTGCCTTTTCTATAGTAAATTTCTCACAAATTAATTTCTTACTGTCGCAAATTTTAAATACGCCAGGGATTGCCTTTTCTATAGTAAATTATTCAAAAAATAATTTTTTACTGTCGCAAATTTTAATTGCGCCAGGATTGCCTTTTCTACAGTAAATTATTCAAAAAATAATTTTCTACTGTCGCAAATTTTAATTGCGCCAGGGATTGCCTTTTCTACAGTAAATTTTTCAAAAACTAATTTTTTACTGTCGCAAATTTTAATTACGCCAGGGATTGCCTTTTCTATAGTAAATTATTCAAAAAATAATTTTATACTGTCGCAAATTTTAATTACGCCAGGGATTGCCTTTTCTATAGTAAATTATCCAAACATAATTTTTTACTGTCGCAAATTTTAAGTGCGCCAGGGATTGCCTTTTCTATAGTAAATTATTCAAAAAATAATTTTCAACTGTCGCAAATTTTAATTACGCCAGGGATTGCCTTTTCTATAGTAAATTATTCAAAAAATAATTTTTTACTGTCGCAAATTTTAATTGCGCCAGGGATTGCCTTTTCTATAGTAAATTATTCAAAAAATAATTTTTTACTGTCGCAAATTTTAATTGCGCCAGGGATTGCCATTTCTACAGTAAATTTTGCAAAAAATAATTTTTTACTGTCGCAAATTTTAATTGCGCCAGGGATTGCCATTTCTATAGTAAACTTTTCAAAAATAATTTTCTACTGTCGCAAATTTTAATTGCGCCAGGGATTGCCTTTCTACAGTAAATTTTTCAAAAAATAATTTTTTACTGTCGCAAATTGTAATTGCGCCAGGGATTACCTTTTCTATAGTAAATTTTTCAAAAAATAATTTTTTACTGTCGCAAATTTTAATTGCGCCAGGGATTGCCTTTTCTATAGTAAATTATTCAAAAAATAATTTTCTACTGTCGCAAATTTTAATTACGCCAGGGATTGCCTTTTCTATAGTAAATTATTCAAAAAATAATTTTTTGCTCTCGCAAATTTTAAGTGCGCCAGGGATTGCCTTTTCTATAGTAAATTATTCAAAAAATAATTTTCAACTGTCGCAAATTTTAATTACGCCAGGAATTGCCTTTTCTATGGCAAATTATTCAAAAAATAATTTTTACTCTCGCAAATTTCAATTTCGCCAGGTAAATTTTTCACAAATTAATTTTTTACTGTCGCAAATTTTAAATACGCCAGGGATTGCCTTTTCTATAGTAAATTATTCAAAAAATAATTTTTTACTGTCGCAAATTTTAAATATCCCAGGGATTGCCTTTTCTATAGTAAATTTCTCACAAATTAATTTCTTACTGTCGCAAATTTTAAATACGCCAGGGATTGCCTTTTCTATAGTAAATTATTCAAAAAATAATTTTTTACTGTCGCAAATTTTAATTGCGCCAGGATTGCCTTTTCTACAGTAAATTATTCAAAAAATAATTTTCTACTGTCGTAAATTTTAATTGCGCCAGGGATTGCCTTTTCTACAGTAAATTTTTCAAAAACTAATTTTTTACTGTCGCAAATTTTAATTACGCCAGGGATTGCCTTTTCTATAGTAAATTATTCAAAAAATAATTTTATACTGTCGCAAATTTTAATTGCGCCAGGGATTGCCTTTTCTATAGTAAATTATCCAAACATAATTTTTTACTGTCGCAAATTTTAAGTGCGCCAGGGATTGCCTTTTCAATAGTAAATTATTCAAAAAATAATTTTCAACTGTCGCAAATTTTAATTACGCCAGGGATTGCCTTTCCTATAGTAAATTATTCAAAAAATAATTTTTTACTGTCGCAAATTTTAATTGCGCAGGGATTGCCTTTTCTATAGTAAATTATTCAAAAAATAATTTTTTACTGTCGCAAATTTTAATTGCGCCAGGGATTGCCTTTTCTACAGTAAATTTTTCAAAATATTAATTTTTTACTCTCGAAAATTTTAATTACGCCAGGGATTGCCTTTTCTATAGTAAATTTTGCAAAAAAAAATTTTTTACTGTCGCAAATTTTAATTACTCCAGGGATTGCCTTTTCTACAGTAAATTTTTCAAAAAATAATTTTTTACTGTCGCAAATTTTAATTGCGCCAGGGATTGCCTTTTCTACAGTAAATTTTTCAAAAACTAATTTTTTACTGTCGCAAATTTTAATTACGCCAGGGATTGCCTTTTCTATACTAAATTTTTCAAAAATTAATTTTTTACTCTCGCAAATTTCAATTACGCCAGGGATTGCCTTTTATATAGTAAATTTTTCAAAAAATAATTTTATACTGTCGCAAATTTTAATTACGCCAGGGATTGCCTTTTCTATAGTAAATTATTCAAAAAATAATTTTTTACTGTCGCAAATTTTAATTGCGCCAGGGATTGCCTTTTCTACAGTAAATTATTCAAAAAATAATTTTCTACTGTCGCAAATTTTAATTGCGGCAGGGATTGCCTTTTCTACAGTAAATTTTTCAAAACTAATTTTTTACTGTCGCAAATTTTAATTACGCCAGGGATTGCCTTTTATATAGTAAATTTTTCAAAAAATAATTTTATATTGTCGCAAATTTTAATTACGCCAGGGATTGCCTTTTCTATAGTAAATTATTCAAAAAATAATTTTTTACTGTCGCAAATTTTAAATCCGCCAGGGATTGCCTTTTCTATAGTAAATTATTCAAAAAATAATTTTCTACTGTCGCAAATTTTAATTACGCCAGGGATTGCCTTTTCTATAGTAAATTATACAAAAAATAATTTTTTACTTTCGCAAATTTCAATTTCGCCAGGTAAATTTTTCACAAATTAATTTTTTACTGTCGCAAATCTCAAATCCGCCAGGGATTGCCTCTTCTATAGTAAATTATTCAAAAAATAATTTTTTACTATCGCAAGTTTTAATTGCGCCAGGGATTGCCTTTTCTACAGTAAATTATTCAAAAAATAATTTTTTACTGTCGCAAATTTTAATTGCGCCAGGGATTGCCTTTTCTACAGTAAATTTTTCAAAATATTAATTTTTTACTGTCGAAAATTTTAATTACGCCAGGGATTGCCTTTTCTATAGTAAATTTTTCAAAAACTAATTTTTTACTGTCGCTAATTTTAATTACGCCAGAGGTTGCCTTTTCTACAGTAAATTATTCAAAAAATAATTTTCTACTGTCGCAAATTTTAATTGCGGCAGGGATTGCCTTTTCTACAGTAAATTTTTCAAAAACTAATTTTTTACTCTCGCAAATTTTAATTACGCCAGGGATTGCCTTTTATATAGTAAATTTTTCAAAAAATAATTTTATATTGTCGCAAATTTTAATTACGCCAGGGATTGCCTTTTCTATAGTAAATTATTCAAAAAATAATTTTTTACTGTCGCAAATTTTAAATCCGCCAGGGATTGCCGTTTCTATAGTAAATTATTCAAAAAATTATTTTCAACAGTCGCAAATTTTAATTACGCCAGGGATTGCCTTTTCTATAGTAAATTATTCAAAAAATAATTTTTTACTGTCGCAAATTTTAATTGCGCCAGGGATTGCCTTTTCTACAGTAAATTTTTCAAAATATTAATTTTTTAATGTCGAAAATTTTAATTACGCCAGGGATTGCCTTTTCTATAGTAAATTTTTCAAAAACTAATTTTTTACTGTCGCTAATTTTAATTACGCCAGGGATTGCCTTTTCTACAGTAAATTATTCAAGAAATAATTTTCTACTGTCGCAAATTTTAATTGCGGCAGGGATTGCCTTTTCTACAGTAAATTTTTCAAAAACTAATTTTTTACTCTGGCAAATTTTAATTACGCCAGGGATTGCCTTTTATATAGTAAATTTTTCAAAAAATAATTTTATATTGTCGCAAATTTTAATTACGCCAGGGATTGCCTTTTCTATAGTAAATTATTCAAAAAATAATTTTTTACTGTCGCAAATTTTAAATCCGCCAGGGATTGCCTTTTCTATAGTAAATTATTCAAAAAATAATTTTCTACTGTCGCAAATTTTAATTACGCCAGGGATTGCCTTTTCTATAGTAAATTATTCAAAAAATAATTTTCTACTGTCGCAAATTTTAATTACGCCAGGGATTGCCGTTTCTATAGTAAATTATTCAAAAAATTATTTTCAACAGTCGCAAATTTTAATTACGCCAGGGATTGCCTTTTCTATAGTAAATTATTCAAAAAATAATTTTTTACTCTCGCAAATTTCAATTTCGCCAGGTATATTTTTCACAAATTAATTTTTTACTGTCGCAAATCTCAAATCCGCCAGGGATTGCCTCTTCTATAGTAAATTATTCAAAAAATAATTTTTTACTATCGCAAGTTTTAATTGCGCCAGGGATTGCCTTTTCTACAGTAAATTATTCAAAAAATAATTTTTTACTGTCGCAAATTTTAAATACGCCAGGGATTGCCTTTTCTATAGTAAATTATTCAAAAAATAATTTTCTACTGTCGCAAATTTTAATTACGCCAGGGATTGCCTTTTCTATAGTAAATTATTCAAAAAATACTTTTTTACTGTCGCAAATTTTAATTACGCCAGGGATTGCCTTTTCTATTGTAAATTTTGCAAAAAATAATTTTTTACTGTCGCAAATTTTAACTGCGCCAGGGATTGCCTTTTCTACAGTAAATTATTCAAAAAATAATTTTATACTGTCGCAAATTTTAAATACGCCAGGGATTGCCTTTTCTATAGTAAATTATTCAAAAAATAATTTTTTACTGTCGCAAATTTCAAATCCGCCAGGGATTGCCTTTTCTATAGTAAATTATTCAAAAAATAATTTTTTACTGTCGCAAATTTCAAATCCGCCAGGGTTGCCTTTTCTACAGTAAATTTTTCAAAAACTAATTTTTTACTGTCGCTAATTTTAATTACGCCAGGGATTGCCTTTTATATAGTAAATTTTTCAAAAAATAATTTTATACTGTCGCAAATTTTAATTACGCCAGGGATTACCTTTTCTATAGTAAATTATTCAAAAAATAATTTTTTACTGTCGCAAATTTTAAATACGCCAGGGATTGCCTTTTCTATAGTAAATTATTCAAAAAATAATTTTTTACTGTCGCAAATTTCAAATCCGCCAGGGATTGCCTTTTCTATAGTAAATTATTCAAAAAATAATTTTTTACTATCGCAAGTTTTAATTGCGCCAGGTATTGCCTTTTCTACAGTAAATTTTCCAAAAAATAATTTTTTACTGTCGCAAATTTTAATTGCGCCAGGGATTGCCTTTTCTATAGTAAACTTTACAAACAATAATTTTCTACTGTCGCAAATTTTAATTACGCCAGGAATTGCCTTTTCTATAGTAAATTATTCAAAAAATAATTTTATACTGTGGCAAATTTTAATTACGCCAGGGATTGCCTTTTCTATAGTAAATTATTCAAAAAATAATTTTCTACTGTCGCAAATTTTAATTACGCCAGGGATTGCCTTTTCTATAGTAAACTTTTCAAAAAATAATTTTCTACTGTCGCAAATTTTAATTGCGCCAGGGATTGCCGTTCTACAGTAAATTTTTCAAACAATAATTTTTTACTGTCGCAAATTGTAATTGCTCCAGGTATTGCCTTTTATATTGTAAATTATTCAAAAAATAATTTTTTACTGTCGCAAATTTTAATTGCGACAGGGATTGCCTCTTCTATAGTAAATTATTCAAAAAATAATTTTCTACTGTCGCAAATTTTAATTTCGCCAGGGATTGCCTTTTCTATAGTAAATTATTCAAAAAATAATTTTTTACTGTCGCAAATTTCAAATCCGCCAGGGATTGCCTTTTCTATAGTAAATTATTCAAAAAATAATTTTTTACTGTCGCAAATTTTAATTACGCCAGGGATTGATTGCCTTTTCTATAGTAAATTATTGAAAAAATAATTTTCTACTGTCGCAAATTTTAATTACGCCAGGGATTGCCTTTTCTATAGTAAATTTTTCAAAAACTAATTTTTTACTGTCGCAAATTTTAATTACGCCAGGGATTGCCTTTTCTATACTAAATTTTTCAAAAATTAATTTTTTACTCTCGCAAATTTCAATTACGCCAGGGATTGCCTTTTATATAGTAAATTTTTCAAAAAATAATTTTATACTGTCGCAAATTTTAATTACGCCAGGGATTGCCTTTTCTATAGTAAATTATTCAAAAAATAATTTTTTACTGTCGCAAATTTTAATTGCGCCAGGGATTGCCTTTTCTACAGTAAATTATTCAAAAAATAATTTTCTACTGTCGCAAATTTTAATTGCGGCAGGGATTGCCTTTTCTACAGTAAATTTTTCTAAAACTAATTTTTTACTGTCGCAAATTTTAATTACGCCAGGGATTGCCTTTTATATAGTAAATTTTTCAAAAAATAATTTTATATTGTCGCAAATTTTAATTACGCCAGGGATTGCCTTTTCTATAGTAAATTATTCAAAAAATAATTTTTTACTGTCGCAAATTTTAAATCCGCCAGGGATTGCCTTTTCTATAGTAAATTATTCAAAAAATAATTTTCTACTGTCGCAAATTTTAATTACGCCAGGGATTGCCTTTTCTATAGTAAATTATTCAAAAAATAATTTTCTACTGTCGCAAATTTTAATTACGCCAGGGATTGCCGTTTCTATAGTAAATTATTGAAAAAATTATTTTCAACAGTCGCAAATTTTAATTACGCCAGGGATTGGCTTTTCTATAGTAAATTATTCAAAAAATAATTTTTTACTCTCGCAAATTTCAATTTCGCCAGGTAAGTTTTTCACAAATTAATTTTTTACTGTCGCAAATCTCAAATCCGCCAGGGATTGCCTCTTCTATAGTAAATTATTCAAAAAATAATTTTTTACTATCGCAAGTTTTAATTGCGCCAGGGATTGCCTTTTCTACAGTAAATTATTCAAAAAATAATTTTTTACTGTCGCAAATTTTAATTGCGCCAGGGATTGCCTTTTCTACAGTAAATTTTTCAAAATATTAATTTTTTACTGTCGAAAATTTTAATTACGCCAGGGATTGCCTTTTCTATAGTAAATTTTGCAAAAAATAATTTTTTACTGTCGCAAATTTTAATTACTCCAGGGATTGCCTTTTCTACAGTAAATTTTTCAAAAAATAATTTTTTACTGTCGCAAATTTTAATTGCGCCAGGGATTGCTTTTCTACAGTAAATTTTTCAAAAACTAATTTTTTACTGTCGCAAATTTTAATTACGCCAGGGATTGCCTTTTCTATACTAAATTTTTCAAAAATTAATTTTTTACTCTCGCAAATTTCAATTACGCCAGGGATTGCCTTTTATATAGTAAATTTTTCAAAAAATAATTTTATACTGTCGCAAATTTTAATTACGCCAGGGATTGCCTTTTCTACAGTAAAGTTTTCAAAAACTAATTTTTTACTGTCGCTAATTTTAATTACGCCAGGGATTGCCTTTTCTACAGTAAATTATTCAAAAAATAATTTTCTACTGTCGCAAATTTTAATTGCGGCAGGGATTGCCTTTTCTACAGTAAATATTTCAAAAACTAATTTTTTACTGTCGCAAATTTTAATTACGCCAGGGATTGCCTTTTATATAGTAAATTTTTCAAAAAATAATTTTATATTGTCGCAAATTTTAATTACGCCAGGGATTGCCTTTTCTATAGTAAATTATTCAAAAAATAATTTTTTACTGTCGCAAATTTTAAATCCGCCAGGGATTGCCTTTTCTATAGTAGATTATTCAAAAAATAATTTTCTACTGTCGCAAATTTTAATTACGCCAGGGATTGCCTTTTCTATAGTAAATTATTCAAAAAATAATTTTCTACTGTCGCAAATTTTAATTACGCCAGGGATTGCCGTTTCTATAGTAAATTATTCAAAAAATTATTTTCAACAGTCGCAAATTTTAATTACGCCAGGGATTGCCTTTTCTATAGTAAATTATTCAAAAAATAATTTTTTACTCTCGCAAATTTCAATTTCGCCAGGTAAATTTTTCACAAATTAATTTTTTACTGTCGCAAATCTCAAATCCGCCAGGGATTGCCTCTTCTATAGTAAATTATTCAAAAAATAATTTTTTACTATCGCAAGTTTTAATTGCGCCAGGGATTGCCTTTTCTACAGTAAATTATTCAAAAAATAATTTTTTACTGTCGCAAATTTTAAATACGCCAGGGATTGCCTTTTCTATAGTAAATTATTCAAAAAATAATTTTCTACTGTCGCAAATTTTAATTACGCCAGGGATTGCCTTTTCTACAGTAAATTATTCAAAAAATAATTTTATACTGTCGCAAATTTTAAATACGCCAGGAATTGCCTTTTCTATAGTAAATTATTCAAAAAATAATTTTTTACTGTCGCAAATTTCAAATCCGCCAGGGATTGCCTTTTCTATAGTAAATTATTCAAAAAATAATTTTTTACTGTCGCAAATTTCAAATCCGCCAGGGTTGCCTTTTCTACAGTAAATTTTTCAAAAACTAATTTTTTACTGTCGCTAATTTTAATTACGCCAGGGATTGCCTTTTATATAGTAAATTTTTCAAAAAATAATTTTATACTGTCGCAAATTTTAATTACGCCAGGGATTGCCTTTTCTATAGTAAATTATTCAAAAAATAATTTTTTACTGTCGCAAATTTTAAATACGCCAGGGATTGCCTTTTCTATAGTAAATTATTCAAAAAATAATTTTTTACTGTCGCAAATTTCAAATCCGCCAGGGATTGCCTTTTCTATAGTAAATTATTCAAAAAATAATTTTTTACTATCGCAAGTTTTAATTGCGCCAGGGATTGCCTTTTCTACAGTAAATTTTCCAAAAAATAATTTTTTACTGTCGCAAATTTTAATTGCGCCAGGGATTGCCTTTTCTATAGTAAACTTTTCAAAAAATAATTTTCTACTGTCGCAAATTTTAATTACGCCAGGAATTGCCTTTTCTATAGTAAATTATTCAAAAAATAATTTTATACTGTCGCAAATTTTAATTACGCCAGGGATTGCCTTTTCTATAGTAAATTATTCAAAAAATAATTTTCTACTGTTGTAAATTTTAATTACGCCAGGGATTGCCTTTTCTATAGTAAACTTTTCAAAAAATAATTTTCTACTGTCGCAAATTTTAATTGCGCCAGGGATTGCCGTTCTACAGTAAATGTTTCAAACAATAATTTTTTACTGTCGCAAATTGTAATTGCGCCAGGGATTGCCTTTTATATAGTAAATTATTCAAAAAATAATTTTTTACTGTCGCAAATTTTAATTGCGCCAGGGATTGCCTCTTCTATTGTAAATTATTCAAAAAATAATTTTCTACTGTCGCAAATTTTAATTTCGCCAGGGATTGCCTTTTCTATAGTAAATTATTCAAAAAATAATTTTTTACTGTCGCAAATTTCAAATCCGCCAGGGATTGCCTTTTCTATAGTAAATTATTCAAAAAATAATTTTTTACTGTCGCAAATTTTAATTACGCCAGGGATTGATTGCCTTTTCTATAGTAAATTATTGAAAAAATAATTTTCTACTGTCGCAAATTTTAATTACGCCAGGGATTGCCTTTTCTATAGTAAATTATTCAAAAAATAATTTTTTACTGTCGCAAATTTGAAATACGCCAGGGATTGCCTTTTCTATAGTAAATTATTCAAAAAATAATTTTCTACTGTCGCAAATTTTAATTACGCCAGGGATTGCCTTTTCTATAGTAAATTATTCAAAAAATAATTTTTTACTGTCGCAAATTTCAAATCCGCCAGGGATTGCCTTTTCTACAGTAAATTATTCAAAAAATAATTTTTTACTGTCGCAAATTTTAAATACGCCAGGGATTGCCTTTTCTATAGTAAATTATTCAAAAAATAATTTTCTACTGTCGCAAATTTTAATTACGCCAGGGATTGCCTTTTCTACAGTAAATTATTCAAAAAATAATTTTATACTGTCGCAAATTTTAAATACGCCAGGAATTGCCTTTTCTATAGTAAATTATTCAAAAAATAATTTTTTACTGTCGCAAATTTCAAATCCGCCAGGGATTGCCTTTTCTATAGTAAATTATTCAAAAAATAATTTTTTACTGTCGCAAATTTCAAATCCGCCAGGGTTGCCTTTTCTACAGTAAATTTTTCAAAAACTAATTTTTTACTGTCGCTAATTTTAATTACGCCAGGGATTGCCTTTTATATAGTAAATTTTTCAAAAAATAATTTTATACTGTCGCAAATTTTAATTACGCCAGGGATTGCCTTTTCTATAGTAAATTATTCAAAAAATAATTTTTTACTGTCGCAAATTTTAAATACGCCAGGGATTGCCTTTTCTATAGTAAATTATTCAAAAAATAATTTTTTACTGTCGCAAATTTCAAATCCGCCAGGGATTGCCTTTTCTATAGTAAATTATTCAAAAAATAATTTTTTACTATCGCAAGTTTTAATTGCGCCAGGGATTGCCTTTTCTACAGTAAATTTTCCAAAAAATAATTTTTT
>CAWVNZ010000051.1:0-57653 GCA_963930735.1 Dioctria linearis
GTAGTAAATTATTCAAAAAATAATTTTTTAGTGTCGCAAATTTTAATTGCGCCAGGGATTGCCTTTTCTTTAGTAAATTATTCAAAAAATAATTTTTTACTATCGCAAATTTTAAGTGCGCCAGGGATTGCCTTTTCTATAGTAAATTTTGCAAAAAATAATTTTTTACTGTCGCAAATTTTAAATACGCCAGGGATTGCCTTTTCTATAGTAAATTATTCAAAAAATAATTTTCAACTGTCGCAAATTGTAATTGCGCCTGGGATTGCCTTTTATATAGTAAATTATTCAAAAAATAATTTTTTACTGTCGCAAATTTTAATTAGGCCAGGGATTGCCTTTTCTATAGTAAATTATTCAAAAAATAATTTTTTACTTTCGCAAATTTTAATTACGCCAGGGATTGCCTTTTCTATAGTAAATTATTCAAAAAATAATTTTTTACTGTCGCAAATTTTAATTACGCCAGGGATTGCCTTTTCTATAGTAAATTTTTCAAAAAATAATTTTCTACTGTCGCAAATTTTAATTACGCCAGGGATTGCCTTTTCTATAGTAAATTATTCAAAAAATAATTTTCAACTCTCGCAAATTTTAATTACGTCAGGGATTGCCTTTTCTATAGTAAATTATTCAAAAAATAATGTTATACTGTCGCAAATTTTAAATACGCCATGGATTGCCTTTTCTATAGTAAATTAATCAAAAAATGATTTTCTACTGTCGCAAATTTTAATTACGCCAGGGATTGCTTTTTCTATAGTAAATTATTCTAAAAATAATTTTCTACTGTCGCAAATTTTAATTACGCCAGGGATTGCTTTTTCTATAGTAAATTATTCAAAAAATAATTTTTTACTGTCGCAAATTTTAATTACGCCAGGGATTGCCTTTTCTATAGTAAATTATTCAAAAAATAATTTTCTACTGTCGCAAATTTTAATTACGCCAGGGATAGCCTTTTCTATAGTAAATTATTCAAAAAATAATTTTTTACTGTCGCAAATTTTAATTACGCCAGGGATTGCCTTTTCTATAGTAAATTATTCAAAAAATAATTTTCTACTGTTGCAAATTTTAATTGCGCCAGGGATTGCCTTTTCTATAGTAAATTATTCAAAAAATAATTTTATACTGTCGCAAATTTTAAATACGCCAGGGATTGCCTTTTCTATAGTAAATTATTCAAAAAATAATTTTTTACTGTCGCAAATTTAAGTGCGCCAGGGATTGCCTTTTCTATAGTAAATAATTCAAAAAATAATTTTTTACTGTCGCAAATTTTAAATATCCCAGGGATTGCCTTTTCTATAGTAAATTATTCAAAAAATAATTTTTTACTCTCGAAAATTTCAATTTCGCCAGGTAAATTTTTCACAAATTAATTTTCTACTGTCGCAAATTTTAATTACGCCAGGGATTGCTTTTTCTATAGTAAATTATTCAAAAAATAATTTTCTACTGTCGCAAATTTTAATTGCGCCAGGGATTGCCTTTTCTATAGTAAACTTTTCAAAAATAATTTTCTACTGTCGCAAATTTTAATTGCGCCAGGGATTGCCTTTTCTATAGTAAATTATTCAAAAAATAATTTTATACTGTCGCAAATTTTAATTACGCCAGGTAAATTTTTCACAAATTAATTTTATACTGTCGCAAATTTTAAATACGCCAGGGATTGCCTTTTCTATAGTAAATTATTCAAAAAATAATTTTCTACTGTCGCAAATTTTAATTACGCCAGGGATTGCCTTTTTCTATAGTAAACTTTTCAAAAATAATTTTCTACTGTCGCAAATTTTAATTACGCCAGGGATTGCCTTTTCTATAGTAAATTATTCAAAAAATAATTTTTTACTATCGCAAGTTTTAATTACGCCAGGGATTGCCTTTTCTATAGTAAATTATTCAAAAAATAATTTTCTACTGTCGCAAATTTTAATTGCGCCAGGGATTGCCTTTTCTATAGTAAACTTTTCAAAAAATAATTTTCTACTGTCGCAAATTTTAATTACGCCAGGGATTGCCTTTTCTATAGTAAATTATTCAAAAAATAATTTTCTACTGTCGCAAATTTTAATTACGCCAGGGATTGCCTTTTCTATAGTAAATTATTCAAAAAATAATTTTCTACTGTCGCAAATTTTAGTTGCGCCAGGGATTGCCTTTTCTATAGTAAATTATTCAAAAAATAATTTTATACTGTCGCAAATTTTAAATACGCCAGGGATTGCCTTTTCCATAGTAAATTATTCAAAAAATAATTTTCTACTGTCGCAAATTTTAAATACGCCAGGGATTGCGTTTTCTATAGTAAATTATTCAAAAAATAATTTTCTACTGTCGCAAATTTTAATTACGCCAGGGATTGCCTTTTCTATAGTAAATTATTCAAAAAATAATTTTCTACTGTCGCAAATTTTAATTACGCCAGGGATTGCCTTTTCTATAGTAAATTATTTAAAAATAATTTTTTACTGTCGAAAATTTTAATTACGCCAGGGATTGCCTTTTCTATAGTAAATTATTCAAAAAATAATTTTCTACTGTCGCAAATTTTAATTGGCCAGGGATTGCCTGTTCTATAGTAAATTATTCAAAAAATAATTTTATAATGTCGCAAATTTTAAATACTCCAGGAATTGCCTTTTCTATAGTAAATTATTCAAAAAATAATTTTCTACTGTCGCAAATTTCAATTACGCCAGGTAAATTTTTCACAAATTAATTTTCTATTGTCGCAAATTTTAATTTCGCCAGGGATTGCCTTTTCTATAGTAAATTATTCAAAAAAAAATTTTCTACTGTAGCAAATTTTAATTACGCCAGGGATTTCCTTTTCTATAGTAAATTATTCAAAAAATAATTTTTTACTATCGCAAGTTTTAATTACGCCAGGGATTGCCTTTTCTATAGTAAATTATTCAAAAAATAATTTTCTACTGTCGAAAATTTCAATTACGCCATGGATTGCCTTTTCTATAGTAAATTATTCAAGAAATAATTTTCTACTGTCGCAAATTTTAATTGCGCCAGGGATTGCCTTTTCTATAGTAAATTATTCAAAAAATAATTTTTTACTGTCGCAAATTTCAATTTCGCCAGGTAAATTTTTCACAAATTAATTTTCTACTGTCGCAAATTGTAATTACGCCAGGGATTGCCTTTTCTATAGTAAATTATTCAAAAAATAATTTTATACTGTCGCAAATTTTAAATACGCCAGGGATTGCCTTTTCTATAGTAAATTATTCAAAAAATAATTTTCTACTGTCGCAAATTTTAATTACGCCAGGGATTGCCTTTTCTATAGTAAATTATTCAAAAAATAATTTTTTACTATCGCAAGTTTTAATTGCGCCAGGTAAATTTTTCACAAATTAATTTTCTACTGTCGCAAATTTTAATTGCGCCAGGGATTGCCTTTTCTATAGTAATTTATTCAAAAAATAATTTTTTACTCTCGCAAATTTCAATTACGCCAGGGATTGCCTTTTCTATAGTAAATTATTCAAAAAATAATTTTCTACTGTCGCAAATTTTAATTGCGCCAGGGATTGCCTTTTCTATAGTAAATTATTCAAAAAATAATTTTTTACTGTTGCAAATTTCAATTTCGCCAGGTAAATTTTTCACAAATTAATTTTCTACTGTCGCAAATTGTAATTACGCCAGGGATTGCCTTTTCTATAGTAAATTATTCAAAAAATAATTTTATACTGTCGCAAAATTTAAATACGCCAGGGATTGCCTTTTCTATAGTAAATTATTCAAAAAATAATTTTCTACTGTCGCAAATTTTAAATACGCCAGGGATTGCCTTTTCTATAGTAAATTATTCAAAAAATAATTTTTTACTGTCGCAAATTTTAATTACGCCAGGTAAATTTTTCACAAATTAATTTTCTACTGTCGCAAATTTTAATTGCGCCAGGGATTGCCTTTTCTATAGTAAATTATTCAAAAAATAATTTTCTAATGTTGCAAGTTTTAATTGCGCCAGGGATTGCCTTTTCTATAGTAAATTATTCAAAAAATAATTTTCTACTGTCGCAAATTTTAATTGCGCCAGGGATTGCCTTTTCTATAGTAAATTATTCAAAAAATAATTTTTTACTCTCGCAAATTTTAATTACGCCAGGGATTGCCTTTTCTATAGTAAATTATTCAAAAAATAATGTTCTACTTTTGCAAGTTTTAATTGCGCCAGGGATTGCCTTTTCTATAGTAAATTATTCAAAAAATAATTTTTTACTGTCGCAAATTTTAATTGCGCCATGCATTGCCTTTTCTATAGTAAATTATTCAAAAAATAATTTTTTACTCTCGCAAATTTCAATTTCGCCAGGTAAATTATTCAAAAAATAATTTTCTACCGTCGCAAATTTTAATTACGCCAGTGATTGCCTTTTATATAGTAAATTACTCAAAAAATAATTTTTTACTGTCGCAAATTTTAAATATCCCAGGGATTGCCTTTTCTATAGTAAATTATTCAAATAATAATTTTTTACTGTCGCAAATTTTAAATATCCAAGGCATTGCCTTTTCTATAGTAAATTATTCAAAAAATAATTTTCAACTGTTGCAAATTTTAATTGCGCCAGGGATTGCCTTTTCTATAGTAAACTTTTCAAAAAATAATTTTCTACTGTCGCAAATTTTAAATACGCCAGGGATTGCCTTTTCTATAGTAAATTATTCAAAAAATAATTTTCTACTGTCGCAAATTTTAATTGCGCCAGAGATTGCCTTTTCTATAGTAATTTATTCAAAAAATAATTTTCAACTGTCGCAAATTTTAATTACGTCAGGGATTGCCTTTTCTATAGTAAATTATTCAAAAAATAATTTTTTACTGTCGCAAATTTTAAATACGCCAGGGATTGCCTTTTCTATAGTAAATTATTCAAAAAATAATTTTTTACTGTCGCAAATTTTAAATACGCCAGGGATTGCCTTTTCTATAGTAAATTATTCAAAAAATAATTTTCTACTGTCGCAAATTTTAATTACGCCAGGGATTGCCTTTTCTATAGTAAATTATTCAAAAAATAATTTTTTACTATCGCAAGTTTTAATTGCGCCAGGGATTGCCTTTTCTATAGTAAATTATTCAAAAAATAATTTTTTATTATCGCAAGTTTTAATTGCGCCAGGGATTGCCTTTTCTATAGTAAATTATTCAAAAAATAATTTTCTACTGTCGCAAATTTTAATTGCGCCAGGGATTGCCTTTTCTATAGTAAATTATTCAAAAAATAATTTTTTACTCTCGCAAATTTTAATTACGCCAGGGATTGCCTTTTCTATAGTAAATTATTCAAAAAATAATTTTCTACAGTTGCAAATTTTAATTGCGCCAGGGATTGCCTTATAGTAAATTATTCAAAAAATAATTTTCTACTGTCGCAAATTTTAATTACGCCAGGGATTGCCTTTTCTATAATAAATTATTCAAAAAATAATTTTTTACACTCGCAAATTTCAATTTCGCCAGGTAAATTTTTCACAAATTAATTTTCTACTGTCGCAAATTGTAATTACGCCAGGGATTGCCTTTTCTATAGTAAATTATTCAAAAAATAATTTTTTACTCTCGCAAATTTTAATTACGCCAGGGATTGCATTTTCTATAGTAAACTTTTCAAAAAAAAATTTTCTATTGTCGCAAATTTTAATTACGCCAAGGATTGCCTTTTCTATAGTAAATTATTCAAAAAATAATTTTCTACTGTTGTAAATTTTAATTGAGCCAGGGATTGCCTTTTCTATAGTAAATTATTCAAAAAATAATTTTCTACTGTCGCAAATTTTAATTGCGCCAGGGATTGCATTTTCTATAGTAAATTATTCAAAAAATAATTTTTTACTGTCGCAAATTTTAATTACGCCAGGGATTGCCTTTTCTATAGTAAATTATTCAAAAAATAATTTTTTACTGTCGCAAATTTTAATTACGCCAGGGATTGCCTTTTCTATAGTAAATTATTCAAAAAATAATTTTCTACTGTTGCAAATTTTAATTGCGCCAGGGATTGCCTTTTCTATAGTAAACTTTTCAAAAAATAATTTTCTACTGTCGCAAATTTTAAATACGCCAGGGATTGCCTTTTCTATAGTAAATTATTCAAAAAATAATTTTCTACTGTCGCAAATTTTAATTGCGCCAGAGATTGCCTTTTCTATAGTAATTTATTCAAAAAATAATTTTCAACTGTCGCAAATTTTAATTACGTCAGGGATTGCCTTTTCTATAGTAAATTATTCAAAAAATAATTTTTTACTGTCGCAAATTTTAAATACGCCAGGGATTGCCTTTTCTATAGTAAATTATTCAAAAAATAATTTTTTTACTGTCGCAAATTTTAAATACGCCAGGGATTGCCTTTTCTATAGTAAATTATTCAAAAAATAATTTTCTACTGTCGCAAATTTTAATTACGCCAGGGATTGCCTTTTCTATAGTAAATTATTCAAAAAATAATTTTTTACTATCGCAAGTTTTAATTGCGCCAGGGATTGCCTTTTCTATAGTAAATTATTCAAAAAATAATTTTTTATTATCGCAAGTTTTAATTGCGCCAGGGATTGCCTTTTCTATAGTAAATTATTCAAAAAATAATTTTCTACTGTCGCAAATTTTAATTGCGCCAGGGATTGCCTTTTCTATAGTAAATTATTCAAAAAATAATTTTTTACTCTCGCAAATTTTAATTACGCCAGGGATTGCCTTTTCTATAGTAAATTATTCAAAAAATAATTTTCTACAGTTGCAAATTTTAATTACGCCAGGGTTGCCTTTTCTATAGTAAATTATTCAAAAAATAATTTTCTACTGTCGCAAATTTTAATTACGCCAGGGATTGCCTTTTCTATAATAAATTATTCAAAAAATAATTTTTTACACTCGCAAATTTCAATTTCGCCAGGTAAATTTTTCACAAATTAATTTTCTACTGTCGCAAATTGTAATTACGCCAGGGATTGCCTTTTCTATAGTAAATTATTCAAAAAATAATTTTTTACTCTCGCAAATTTTAATTACGCCAGGGATTGCATTTTCTATAGTAAACTTTTCAAAAAAAAATTTTCTATTGTCGCAAATTTTAATTACGTCAAGGATTGCCTTTTCTATAGTAAATTATTCAAAAAATAATTTTCTACTGTTGTAAATTTTAATTGAGCCAGGGATTGCCTTTTCTATAGTAAATTATTCAAAAAATAATTTTCTACTGTCGCAAATTTTAATTGCGCCAGGGATTGCATTTTCTATAGTAAATTATTCAAAAAATAATTTTTTACTGTCGCAAATTTTAATTACGCCAGGGATTGCCTTTTCAATAGTAAATTATTCAAAAAATAATTTTTTACTGTCGCAAATTTTAATTACGCCAGGGATTGCCTTTTCTATAGTAAATTATTCAAAAAATAATTTTCTACTGTTGTAAATTTTAATTGAGCCAGGGATTGCCTTTTCTATAGTAAATTATTCAAAAAATAATTTTTTACTGTCGCAAATTTTAATTACGCCAGGGATTGCCTTTTCTATAGTAAATTATTCAAAAAATAATTTTTTACTGTCGCAAATTTTAAATACGCCAGGGATTGCCTTTTCTATAGTAAATTATTCAAAAAAATAATTTTCTACTGTCGCAAATTTTAATTACGCCAGGGATTGCCTTTTCTATAGTAAATTATTCAAAAAATATTTTTTTACTGTCGCAAATTTTAATTGCGCCATGCATTGCCTTTTCTATAGTAAATTATTCAAAAAATAATTTTTTACTCTCGCAAATTTCAATTTCGCCAGGTAAATTATTCAAAAAATAATTTTCTACCGTCGCAAATTTTAATTACGCCAGTGATTGCCTTTTATATAGTAAATTTTTCAAAAAATAAATTTTCTACTGTCGCAAATTTAAATTACGCCAGGGATTGCCTTTTCTATAGTAAATTATTCAAAAAATAATTTTCTACTGTCGCAAATTTTAATTAGGCCAGGGATTGCCTTTTCTATAGTAAATTACTCAAAAATAATTTTTTACTGTCGCAAATTTTAAATATCCCAGGGATTGCCTTTTCTATAGTAAATTATTCAAAAAATAATTTTTTACTGTCGCAAATTTTAAATATCCAAGGCATTGCCTTTTCTATAGTAAATTATTCAAAAAATAATTTTCAACTGTTGCAAATTTTAATTGCGCCAGGGATTGCCTTTTCTATAGTAAACTTTTCAAAAAATAATTTTCTACTGTCGCAAATTTTAAATACGCCAGGGATTGCCTTTTCTATAGTAAATTATTCAAAAAATAATTTTCTACTGTCGCAAATTTTAATTGCGCCAGAGATTGCCTTTTCTATAGTAATTTATTCAAAAAATAGTTTTCAACTGTCGCAAATTTTAATTACGTCAGGGATTGCCTTTTCTATAGTAAATTATTCAAAAAATAATTTTTTATTGTCGCAAATTTTAAATACGCCAGGGATTGCCTTTTCTATAGTAAATTATTCAAAAAATAATTTTTTACTGTCGCAAATTTTAAATACGCCAGGGATTGCCTTTTCTATAGTAAATTATTCAAAAAATAATTTTCTACTGTCGCAAATTTTAATTACGCCAGGGATTGCCTTTTCTATAGTAAATTATTCAAAAAATAATTTTTTACTATCGCAAGTTTTAATTGCGCCAGGGATTGCCTTGTCTATAGTAAATTATTCAAAAAATAATTTTTTATTATCGCAAGTTTTAATTGCGAAAGGGATTGCCTTTTCTATAGTAAATTATTCAAAAAATAATTTTCTACTGTCGCAAATTTTAATTGCGCCAGGGATTGCCTTTTCTATAGTAAATTATTCAAAAAATAATTTTTTACTCTCGCAAATTTTAATTACGCCAGGGATTGCCTTTTCTATACTAAATTATTCAAAAAATAATTTTCTACAGTTGCAAATTTTAATTGCGCCAGGGATTGCCTTTTCTATAGTAAATTATTCAAAAAATAATTTTCTACTGTCGCAAATTTTAATTACGCCAGGGATTGCCTTTTCTATAATAAATTATTCAAAAAATAATTTTTTACACTCGCAAATTTCAATTTCGCCAGGTAAATTTTTCACAAATTAATTTTCTACTGTCGCAAATTGTAATTACGCCAGGGATTGCCTTTTCTATAGTAAATTATTCAAAAAATAATTTTTTACTCTCGCAAATTTTAATTACGCCAGGGATTGCATTTTCTATAGTAAACTTTTCAAAAAAAAATTTTCTATTGTCGCAAATTTTAATTACGCCAAGGATTGCCTTTTCTATAGTAAATTATTCAAAAAATAATTTTCTACTGTCGCAAATTTTAATTGCGCCAGGGATTGCCTTTTCTATAGTAAATTATTCAAAAAATAATTTTTTACTGTCGCAAATTTTAATTACGCCAGGGATTGCCTTTTCTATAGTAAATTATTCAAAAAATAATTTTCTACTGTTGCAAATTTTAATTGCGCCAGGGATTGCCTTTTCTATAGTAAATTATTCAAAAAATAATTTTTTACTGTCGCAAATTTTAATTGCGCCAGGGATTGCCTTTTTTATAGTAAATTATTCAAAAAATAATTTTCTACTGTCGCAAATTTTAATTACGCCAGGGATTGCCTTTTCTATAGTAAATTATTCAAAAAATAATTTTCTACTGTCGCAAATTTTAATTGCGCCAGGGATTGCCTTTTCTATAGTAAATTATTCAAAAAATAATTTTAAACTGTCGCAAATTTTAAATACGCCAGGGATTGCCTTTTCTATAGTAAATTATTCAAAAAATAATTTTTTACTCTCGCAAATTTTAATTACGCCAGGGATTGCCTTTTCTATAGTAAATAATTCAAAAAATAATTTGTTACTATCGCAAGTTTTAATTACGCCAGGGATTGCCTTTTCTATAGTAAATTAATCAAAAAATAATTTTTTACTGTCGCAAATTTTAATTACGGCAGGGATTGCCTTTTCTATAGTAAATTATTCAAAAAATAATTTTTTACTGTCGCAAATTTTAATTACGCTAGGGATTGCCTTTTCTATAGTAAATTATTCAAAAAATAATTTTTTACTGTCGCAAATTTTAAATATCCCAGGGATTGCCTTTTCTATAGTAAATTCTTCAAAAAATAATTTTCAACTGTTGCAAATTTTAATTGCGCCAGGGATTGCCTTTTCTATAGTAAATTATTCAAAAAATAATTTTCTACTGTCGCAAATTTTAATTACGCCAGGGATTGCCTTTTCTATAGTAAATTATTCAAAAAATAATTTTCTACTGTCGCAAATTTTAATTGCGCCAGGGATTGCCTTTTCTATAGTAAACTTTTCAAAAATAATTTTTTACTGTCGCAAATTTTAACTACGCCAGGGATTGCCTTTTCTATAGTAAATTATTCAAAAAATAATTTTCTACTGTCGCAAATTTTAATTACGCCAGGGATTGCCTTTTCTATAGTAAATTATTCAAAAAATAATTTTTTACTGTCGCAAATTTTAAATATCCCAGGGATTGCCTTTTCTATAGTAAATTATTCAAAAAATAATTTTTTACTCTCGCAAATTTCATTTTCGCCAGGTAAATTTTTCACAAATTAATTTTCTACTGTCGCAAATTTTAATTACGCCAGGGATTGCCTTTTCTATAGTAAATTATTCAAAAAATAATTTTCTACTGTCGCAAATTTTAATTACGCCAGGGATTGCCTTTTCTATAGTAAATTATTCAAAAAATAATTTTCTACTGTCGCAAATTTTAATTGCGCCAGGGATTGCCTTTTCTATAGTAAATTATTCAACAAATAATTTTCTACTGTCGCAAACTTTAATTGCGCCAGGGATTGCCTTTTCTTTAGTAAATTATTCAAAAAAGAATTTTTTACTGTCGCAAATTTTAATTGCGCCAGGGATTGCCTTTTCTATAGTAAATTATTCAAAAAATAATTTTATACTGTCGCAAATTTCAATTTCGCCAGATATATTATTCAAAAAATAATTTTCTACTGTCGCAAATTTTAATTACGCCAGGGATTGACTTTTATATAGTAAATTATTCAAAAAATAATTTTTTACTGTCGCAAATTTTAATTACGCCAGGGATTGCCTTTTCTATAGTAAATTATTCAAAAAATAATTTTTTACTGTCGCAAATTTTAGTTACGCCACGGATTGCCTTTTCTATAGTAAATTATTCAAAAAATAATTTTCTACTGACGCAAATTTTAATTACGCCAGGGATTGCCTTTTCTATAGTAAATTATTCAAAAAATAATTTTCTACTGTCGCAAATTTTAATTACGCCAGGAATTGCCTTTTCTATAGTAAATTATTCAAAAAATATTTTTCTGCTGTGGCAAATTTTAATTGCGCCAGTGATTGCCTTTTCTATAGTAAATTATTCAAAAAATAATTTTTTACTGTCGCAAATTTTAATTACGCCAGGGATTGCCTTTTCTATAGTAAATTATTCAAAAAATAATTTTCTACTGTCGCAAATTTTAATTACGCCAGGGATTGCCTCTTCTATAGTAAATTATTCCAAAAATAATTTTCTACTGTCGCAAATTTTAATTGCGCCAGGGATTGCCTTTTCTATAGTAAATTATTCAAAAAATAATTTTCTACTGTCGCAAATTTTAATTGCGCCAGGGATTGCCTTTTCTATAGTAAATTATTAAAAAAATAATTTTTTACTGTCGCAAATTTTAATTGCGCCAGGGATTGCCTTTTCTATAATAAATTATTCAAAAAATAATTTTATACTGTCGCAAATTTCAATTTCGCCAGGTAAATTATTCAAAAAATAATTTTCTACTGTCGCAAATTTTAATTACGCCAGGGATTGCCTTTTATATAGTAAATTATTCAAAAAATAATTTGCTACTGTCGCAAATTTTAATTACCCCAGGGATTGCCTTTTCTATAGTAAATTATTCAAAAAATAATTTTTTACTGTCGCAAATTTTAATTACGCCAGGGATTGCCTTTTCTATAGTAAATTATTCAAAAAATAATTTTCTACTGTCGCAAATTTTAGTTACGCCAGGGATTGCCTTTCTATAGTAAATTATTCAAAAAATAATTTTCTACTGTCGCAAATTTTAATTACGCCAGGGATTGCCTTCTCTATAGTAAATTATTCAAAAAATAATTTTCTACTGTCGCAAATTTTAATTGCACCAGGGATTGCCTTTTCTATAGTAAATTATTCAAAAAATAATTTTTTACTGTCGCAACTTTTAATTACGACAGGGATTGCCTTTTCTATAGTAAATTATTCAAAAAATAATTTTCTACTGTCGCAAATTTTAATTACGCCAGGGATTGCCTTTTCTATAGTAAATTATTCAAAAAATACTTTTCTACTGTCGCAAATTTTAATTGCGCCAGGGATTGCCTTTTCTATAGTAAATTATTCAAAAAATAATTTTCTACTGTCGCAAATTTTAATTGCGCCAGGGATTGCCTTTTCTATAGTAAATTATTCAAAAAATAATTTTATACTGTCGCAAATTTTAAATATCCCAGGGATTGCCTTTTCTATAGTAAATTATTCAAAAAATAATTTTCTACTGTCGCAAATTTTAATTACGCCAGGGATTGCCTTTTCTATAGTAAATTATTCAAAAAATAATTTTTTACTGTCGCAAATTTTAATTACGCCAGGGATTGCCTTTTCTATAGTAAATTTTTCAAAAAATAATTTTCTACTGTCGCAAATTTTAACTACGCCAGGGATTGCCTTTTCTATAGTAAATTATTCAAAAAATAATTTTCTACTGTCGCAATATTTAATTGCGCCAGGGATTGCCTTTTCTATAGTAAATTATTCAAAAAATAATTTTCTACTGTCGCAAATTTTAATTACGCCAGGGATTGCCTTTTCTATAGTAAATTATTCAAAAAATAATTTTTTACTGTCGCAAATTTTAATTACGCCAGGGATTGCCTTTTCTATAGTAAATTATTCAAAAAATAATTTTCTACTGTTGCAAATTTTAATTGCGCCAGGGATTGCCTTTTCTACAGTAAATTATTCAAAAAATAATTTTCTACTGTCGCAAATTTTAATTACGCCAGGGATTGCCTTTTCTATAGTAAATTATTCAAAAAATAATTTTCTACTGTCGCAAATTTTAATTACGCCAGGGATTGCCTTTTCTATAGTAAATTATTCAGAAAATAATTTTCAACTGTCGCAAATTTTAGTTACGCCAGGGATTGCCTTTTCTATAGTAAATTATTCAAAAAATAATTTTCTACTGTCGCAAATTTTAATTACGTCAGGGATTGCCTTTTCTATAGTAAATTATTCAAAAAATAGTTTTTTACTGTCGCAAATTTTAATTACGCCAGGGATTGCCTTTTCTATAGCAAATTATTCAAAAAATAATTTTTTACTGTCGCAAATTTTAATTACGCCAGGGATTGCCTTTTCTATAGTAAATTATTCAAAAAATAATTTTTTACTGTCGCAAATTTTAATTGCGCCAGGGATTGCCTTTTCTATAGTAAATTATTCAAAAAATAATTTTATACTGTCGCAAATTTTAAATACGCCAGGGATTGCCTTTTCTATAGTAAATTATTCAAAAAATAATTTTTTATTGTCGCAAATTTTAATTACGCCAGGGATTGCCTTTTATATAGTAAATTTTTCAAAAAATAATTTTATACTGTCGCAAATTTTAAATACGCCAGGGATTGCCTTTTCTATAGTATATTATTCAAAAAATAATTTTCTGCTGTCGCAAATTTTAATTACGCCAGGGATTGCCTTTTCTATAGTAAATTATTCAAAAAATAATTTTTTATTGTCGCAAATTTTAATTACGCCAGGGATTGCCTTTTCTATAGTAAATTATTCAAAAAATAATTTTCTACTGTTGCAAATTTTAATTGCGCCAGGGATTGCCCTTTCTACAGTAAATTATTCAAAAAATAATTTTCTACTGTCGCAAATTTTAATTACGCCAGGGATTGCCTTTTCTATAGTAAATTATTCAAAAAATAATTTTCTACTTTCGCAAATTTTAATTACGCCAGGGATTGCCTTTTCTATAGTAAATTATTCAAAAAATAATTTTTTACTGTCGCAAATTTTAATTACGCCAGGGATTGCCTTTTCTATAGTAAATTATTCAAAAAAATAATTTTTTACTGTCGCAAATTTTAATTGCGGCAGGGATTGCTTTTTCTATAGTAAATTATTCAAAAAATAATTTTATACTGTCGCTAATTTTAAATACGCCAGGGATTGCCTTCTCTATAGTAAATTATTCAAAAAATAATTTTTTACTGTCGCAAATTTTAATTGCGCCAGGGATTGCCTTTTCTATAGTAAATTATTCAAAAAATAATTTTTTACTCTCGCATATTTCAATTTCGCCAGGCAAATTATTCAAAAAATAATTTTCTACTGTCGCAAATTTTAATTACGCCAGGGATTGCCTTTTATATAGTAAATTTTTCAAAAAATAATTTTCAACTGTCGCAAATTTCAAATATCCCAGGGATTGCCGTTTCTATAGTAAATTACTCAAAAAATAATTTTCAACTTTTGCAAATTTTAATTGCGCCAGGGATTGCCTTTTCTATAGTAAACCTTTCAAAAAATAATTTTCTACTGTCGCAAATTTTAATTACGCCAGGGATTGCCTTTTCTATAGAAAATTATTCAAAAAATAATTTTCTACTGTCGCAAATTTTAATTACGCCAGGGATTGCCTTTTCTATAGTAAATTTTTCAAAAAATAATTTTCTACTGTTGCAAATTTTAATTGCGCCAGGAATTGCCTTTTATACAGTAAATTATTCAAAAAATAATTTTCTACTGTCGCAAATTTTAATTACGCCAGGGATTGCCTTTTCTATAGTAAATTATTCAAAAAATAATTTTCTACTGTCGCAAATTTTAATTACGCCAGGGATTGCCTTTTCTATAGTAAATTATTCAAAAAATAATTTTTTACTGTCGCAAATTTTAATTACGCCAGGGATTGCCTTTCTATAGTAAATTATTCAAAAAATAATTTTTTACTGTCGCAAATTTTAATTATGTCAGGGATTGCCTTTTCTATAGTAAATTATTCAAAAAATAATTTTTTACTGTCGCAAATTTTAATTACGCCAGGAATTGCCTTTTCTATAGTAAATTATTCAAAAATAATTTTTTACTGTCGCAAATTTTAATTACGCCAGGGATTGCCTTTTCTATAGTAAATTATTCAAAAAATAATTTTTTACTGTCGCAAATTTTAATTGCGCCAGGGATTGCCTTTTCTATAGTAAATTATTCAAAAAATAATTTTTTACTGTCGCAAATTTTAAATATCCCAGGGATTGCCTTTTCTATAGTAAATTATTCAAAAAATAATTTTTTACTATCGCAAATTTTAAATACGCCAGGGATTGCCTTTTCTACAGTAAATTTGGCAAAAAATAATTTTTTACTGTCGCAAATTTTAATTACGCCAGGGATTGCCTTTTCTACACTAAATTATTCAAAAAATAATTTTCTACTGTCGCAAATTTTAATTACGCCAGGGATTGCCTTTTCTATAGTAAATTATTCAAAAAATAATTTTCTACTGTCGCAAATTTTAATTACGCCAGGGATTGCCTTTTCTATAGTAAATTATTCAAAAAATAATTTTTTACTGTCGCAAATTTTAATTACGCCAGGGATTGCCTTTTCTATAGTAAATTATTCAAAAAATAATTTTTTACTGTCGCAAATTTTAATTGCGCCAAGGATTGCCTTTTCTGTAGTAAATTATTCAAAAAATAATTTTATACTGTCGCAAATTTTAAATACGCCAGGGATTGCCTTTTCTATAGTAAATTATTCAAAAAATAATTTTTTACTGTCGCAAATTTTAATTACGCCAGGGATTGCCTTTTATATAGTAAATTTTTCAAAAAATAATTTTATACTGTCGCACATTTTAAATACGCCAGGGATTGCCTTTTCTATAGTAAATTATTCAAAAAATAATTTTTTACTGTCGCAAATTTTAATTACCCCAGGGATTGCCTTTTATATAGTAAATTTTTCAAAAAATAATTTTATACTGTCGCAAATTTTAAATACGCCAGGGATTGCCTTTTCTATAGTATATTATTCAAAAAATAATTTTCTACTGTCGCAAATTTTAATTACGCCAGGGATTGCCTTTTCTATAGTAAATTATTCAAAAAATAATTTTTTTACTGTCGCAAATTTTAATTGCGCCAGGGATTGCCCTTTCTACAGTAAATTATTCAAAAAATAATTTTCTACTGTCGCAAATTTTAATTACGCAGGGATTGCCTTTTCTATAGTAAATTATTCAAAAAATAATTTTCTACTTTCGCAAATTTTAATTACGCCAGGGATTGCCTTTTCTATAGTAAATTATTCAAAAAATAATTTTATACTGTCGCAAATTTTAATTACGCCAGGGATTGCCTTTTCTATAGTAAATTATTCAAAAAATAATTTTTTACTGTCGCAAATTTTAATTACGCCAGGGATTGCCTTTTCTATAGTAAACTTTTCAAAAAATAATTTTCTACTGTCGCAAATTGTAATTACGCCAGGGATTGCCTTTTCTATAGTAAATTATTCAAAAAATAATTTTCTACTGTCGCAAATTTTAATTACGCCAGGGATTGCCTTTTCTATAGTAAATTATTCAAAAAAAAATTTTTTGCTGTCGCAAATTCCAATTTCGCCAGGTAAATTATTCAAAAAATAATTTTCTACTGTCGCAAATTTTAATTACGCCAGGGATTGCCTTTTCTATAGTAAATTATTCAAAAAATAATTTTATACTGTCGCAAATTTTAATTGCTCCAGGGATTGCCTTTTCTATAGTAAATTATTAAAAAATAATTTTATACTGTCGCAAATTTTAATTACGCCAGGGATTGCCTTTTCTATAGTAAATTATTCAAAAAATAATTTTTTACTGTCGCAAATTTTAATTACGCCAGGGATTGCCTTTTCTATAGTAAATTATTCAAAAAATAATTTTTTACTGTCGCAAATTTTAATTACGCCAGGGATTGCCTTTTCTATAGTAAATTATTCAAAAAATCATTTTTTACTGTCGCAAATTTTAATTACGCCAGGGATTGGCTTTTCTATAGTAAATTTTTCAAAAAATAATTTTATACTGTCGCAAATTTTAAATACGCCAGGGATTGCCTTTTCTATAGTAAATTATTCAAAAAATAATTTTTTACTGTCGCAAATTTTAATTACGCCAGGGATTGCTTTTTCTATAGTAAATTATTCAAAAAATAATTTTTTACTGTCGCAAATTTTAATTACGCCATAGATTGCCTTTTCTATAGTAAATTATTTAAAAAATAATTTTATACTGTCGCAAATTTTAATTACGCCAGGGATTGCCTTTTCTATAGTAAATTATTCAAAAAATATTTTTTTACTGTCGCAAATTTTAATTACGCCAGGGATTGCCTTTTCTATAGTAAATTATTCAAAAAATAATTTTTTGCTGTCGCAAATTTTAAATACGCCAGGGATTGCCTTTTCTATAGTAAATTATTCAAAAAATATTTTCTTACTGTCGCAAATTGTAATTACGCCAGGGATTGCCTTTTCTATAGTAAATTTTGCAAAAAATAATATTTTACTGTCGCAAATTTTAATTACGCCAGGGATTGCCTTTTCTATAGTTAATTATTCAAAAAATAATTTTTTACTGTCGCAAATTTTAATTACGCCAGGGATTGCCTTTTCCATAGTAAATTATTCAAAAAATAATTTTTTACTGTCGCAAATTTTAATTACGCCAGGGATTGCCTTTTCTATAGTAAACTTTTCAAAAAATAATTTTCTACTGTCGCAAATTTTAATTACGCCAGGGATTGCCTTTTCTACAGTAAATTAATCAAAAAATAATTGTTTACTGTCGCAAATTTCAATTTCGCCAGGTAAATTTTTCACAAATTAATTTTCTACTGTCGCAAATTTTAATTACGCCAGGATTTGCCTTTTCTATAGTAAACTTTTCAAAAAATAATTTTCTACTGTCGCAAATTTTAATTACGCCAGGGATTGCCTTTTCTATAGTAAAGTATTCAAAAAAATAATTTTTTACTGTCGCAAATTTTAATTACGCCAGGGATTGCCTTTTCTATAGTAAATTATTCAAAAAATAATTTTATACTGTCGCAAATTTTAATTGCGCCAGGGATTGCCTTTTCTATAGTAAATTATTCAAAAAATAATTTTCTACTGTCGCAAATTTTAATTACGCCAGGGATTGCCTTTTCTATAGTAAATTATTCAAAAAATAATTTTCTACTGTCGCAAATTTTAATTACGCCAGGATTTGCCTTTTCTATAGTAAACTTTTCAAAAAATAATTTTTTACTGTCGCAAATTTTAATTACGCCAGGGATTGCCTTTTCTATAGTAAACTTTTCAAAAAATAATTTTCTACTGTCGCAAATTTTAATTACGCCAGGGATTGCCTTTTCTATAGTAAATTATTCAAAAAATAATTTTTATACTGTCGCAAATTTTAATTGCGCCAGGGATTGCCTTTTCTATAGTAAATTATTCAAAAAATAATTTTATACTGTCGCAAATTTTAATTGCGCCAGGGATTGCCTTTTCTATAGTAAATTATTCAAAAAATAATTTTCTACTGTCGCAAATTTTAATTACGCCAGGGATTGCCTTTTCTATAGTAAATTATTCAAAAAATAATTTTCTACTGTCGCAAATTTTAATTACGCCAGGATTTGCCTTTTCTATAGTAAACTTTTCAAAAAATAATTTTTTACTGTCGCAAATTTTAATTACGCCAGGGATTGCCTTTTCTATAGTAAATTATTCAAAAAATAATTTTCTACTGTGGCAAATTTTAATTACGCCAGGATTTGCCTTTTCTATAGTAAATTATTCAAAAAATAATTTTCTACTGTCGCAAATTTTAATTACGCCAGGATTTGCCTTTTCTATAGTAAACTTTTCAAAAAATAATTTTTTACTGTCGCAAATTTTAATTACGCCAGGGATTGCCTTTTCTATAGTAAACTTTTCAAAAAATAATTTTCTACTGTCGCAAATTTTAATTACGCCAGGGATTGCCTTTTCTATAGTAAATTATTCAAAAAATAATTTTATACTGTCGCAAATTTTAATTGCGCCAGGGATTGCCTTTTCTATAGTAAATTATTCAAAAAATAATTTTATACTGTCGCAAATTTTAATTGCGCCAGGGATTGCCTTTTCTACAGTAAATTAATCAAAAAATAATTTTTTACTGTCGCAAATTTCAATTTCGCCAGGTAAATTTTTCACAAATTAATTTTCTACTGTCGCAAATTTTAATTACGCCAGGATTTGCCTTTTCTATAGTAAACTTTTCAAAAAATAATTTTCTACTGTCGCAAATTTTAATTACGCCAGGGATTGCCTTTTCTATAGTAAAGTATTCAAAAAAATAATTTTTTACTGTCGCAAATTTTAATTACGCCAGGGATTGCCTTTTCTATAGTAAATTATTCAAAAAATAATTTTATACTGTCGCAAATTTTAATTGCGCCAGGGATTGCCTTTTCTATAGTAAATTATTCAAAAAATAATTTTCTATTGTCGCAAATTTTAATTACGCCAGGGATTGCCTTTTCTATAGTAAATTATTCAAAAAATAATTTTCAACTGTCGCAAATTTTAATTACGCCAGGATTTGCCTTTTCTATAGTAAACTTTTCAAAAAATAATTTTTTACTGTCGCAAATTTTAATTACGCCAGGGATTGCCTTTTCTATAGTAAACTTTTCAAAAAATAATTTTCTACTGTCGCAAATTTTAATTACGCCAGTGATTGCCTTTTCTATAGTAAATTATTCAAAAAATAATTTTATACTGTCGCAAATTTTAATTGCGCCAGGGATTGCCTTTTCTATAGTAAATTATTCAAAAAATAATTTTCTACTGTCGCAAATTTTAATTACGCCAGGGATTGCCTTTTCTATAGTAAATTATTCAAAAAATAATTTTCTACTGTCGCAAATTTTAATTGCGCCAAGGATTGCCATTTCTATAGTAAACCTTTCAAAAAATAATTTTTTACTGTCGCAAATTTTAATTACGCCAGGGATTGCCTTTTCTATAGTAAAATTTTCAAAAAAATAATTTTTTACTGTCGCAAATTTTAATTACGCCAGGGATTGCCTTTTCTATAGTAAACTTTTCAAAAAATAATTTTATACTGTCGCAAATTTTAAATACGCCAGGGATTGCCTTTTCTATAGTAAATTATTCAAAAAATAATTTTTTACTGTCGCAAATTTTAATTACGCCAGGGATTGCTTTTTCTATAGTAAATTATTCAAAAAATAATTTTTTACTGTCGCAAATTTTAATTACGCCATAGATTGCCTTTTCTATAGTAAATTATTTAAAAAATAATTTTATACTGTCGCAAATTTTAATTACGCCAGGGATTGCCTTTTCTATAGTAAATTATTCAAAAAATATTTTTTTACTGTCGCAAATTTTAATTACGCCAGGGATTGCCTTTTCTATAGTAAATTATTCAAAAAATAATTTTTTGCTGTCGCAAATTTTAAATACGCCAGGGATTGCCTTTTCTATAGTAAATTATTCAAAAAATATTTTCTTACTGTCGCAAATTGTAATTACGCCAGGGATTGCCTTTTCTATAGTAAATTTTGCAAAAAATAATATTTTACTGTCGCAAATTTTAATTACGCCAGGGATTGCCTTTTCAATAGTTAATTATTCAAAAAATAATTTTTTACTGTCGCAAATTTTAATTACGCCAGGGATTGCCTTTTCCATAGTAAATTATTCAAAAAATAATTTTTTACTGTCGCAAATTTTAATTACGCCAGGGATTGCCTTTTCTATAGTAAACTTTTCAAAAAATAATTTTCTACTGTCGCAAATTTTAATTACGCCAGGGATTGCCTTTTCTACAGTAAATTAATCAAAAAATAATTGTTTACTGTCGCAAATTTCAATTTCGCCAGGTAAATTTTTCACAAATTAATTTTCTACTGTCGCAAATTTTAATTACGCCAGGATTTGCCTTTTCTATAGTAAACTTTTCAAAAAATAATTTTCTACTGTCGCAAATTTTAATTACGCCAGGGATTGCCTTTTCTATAGTAAAGTATTCAAAAAATAATTTTTTACTGTCGCAAATTTTAATTACGCCAGGGATTGCCTTTTCTATAGTAAATTATTCAAAAAATAATTTTCTACTGTCGCAAATTTTAATTACGCCAGGGATTGCCTTTTCTATAGTAAATTATTCAAAAAATAATTTTCTACTGTCGCAAATTTTAATTACGCCAGGATTTGCCTTTTCTATAGTAAACTTTTCAAAAATAATTTTTTACTGTCGCAAATTTTAATTACGCCAGGGATTGCCTTTTCTATAGTAAATTATTCAAAAAATAATTTTCTACTGTCGCAAATTTTAATTACGCCAGGATTTGCCTTTTCTATAGTAAATTATTCAAAAAATAATTTTCTACTGTCGCAAATTTTAATTACGCCAGGATTTGCCTTTTCTATAGTAAACTTTTCAAAAATAATTTTTTACTGTCGCAAATTTTAATTACGCCAGGGATTGCCTTTTCTATAGTAAACTTTTCAAAAAATAATTTTCTACTGTCGCAAATTTTAATTACGCCAGGGATTGCCTTTTCTATAGTAAATTATTCAAAAAATAATTTTATACTGTCGCAAATTTTAATTGCGCCAGGGATTGCCTTTTCTATAGTAAATTATTCAAAAAATAATTTTATACTGTCGCAAATTTTAATTGCGCCAGGGATTGCCTTTTCTACAGTAAATTAATCAAAAAATAATTTTTTACTGTCGCAAATTTCAATTTCGCCAGGTAAATTTTTCACAAATTAATTTTCTACTGTCGCAAATTTTAATTACGCCAGGATTTGCCTTTTCTATAGTAAACTTTTCAAAAAATAATTTTCTACTGTCGCAAATTTTAATTACGCCAGGGATTGCCTTTTCTATAGTAAAGTATTCAAAAAAATAATTTTTTACTGTCGCAAATTTAATTACGCCAGGGATTGCCTTTTCTATAGTAAATTATTCAAAAAATAATTTTATACTGTCGCAAATTTTAATTGCGCCAGGGATTGCCTTTTCTATAGTAAATTATTCAAAAAATAATTTTCTACTGTCGCAAAATTTTAATTACGCCAGGGATTGCCTTTTCTATAGTAAATTATTCAAAAAATAATTTTCAACTGTCGCAAATTTTAATTACGCCAGGATTTGCCTTTTCTATAGTAAACTTTTCAAAAAATAATTTTTTACTGTCGCAAATTTTAATTACGCCAGGGATTGCCTTTTCTATAGTAAACTTTTCAAAAAATAATTTTCTACTGTCGCAAATTTTAATTACGCCAGGGATTGCCTTTTCCATAGTAAATTATTCAAAAAATAATTTTATACTGTCGCAAATTTTAATTGCGCCAGGGATTGCCTTTTCTATAGTAAATTATTCAAAAAATAATTTTCTACTGTCGCAAATTTTAATTACGCCAGGGATTGCCTTTTCTATAGTAAATTATTCAAAAAATAATTTTCTACTGTCGCAAATTTTAATTGCGCCAAGGATTGCCATTTCTATAGTAAACCTTTCAAAAATAATTTGTTACTGTCGCAAATTTTAATTACGCCAGGGATTGCCTTTCTATAGTAAAATTTTCAAAAAATATTTTTTACTGTCGCAAATTTTAATTACGCCAGGGATTGCCTTTTCTATAGTAAACTTTTCAAAAAAATAATTTTTTACTGTCGCAAATTTTAATTACGCCAGGTTTGCCTTTTCTATAGTAAATTATTCAAAAAATAATTTTTTACTGTCGCAAATTTTAATTGCGCCAGGGATTGCCTTTTCTATAGTAAATTATTCAAAAAATAATTTTTTACTTGTCGCAAATTTTAATTGCGCCAGGGATTGCCTTTTCTACAGTAAATTATTCAAAAAATTATTTTATACTCTCGCAAATTTTAATTACGCCAGGGATTACCTTTTTCTATAGTAAATTATTCAAAAAATAATTTTTACTGTCGCAAATTTAATTACGCCAGGGATTGCCTTTTCTATAGTAAACTTTTCAAAAAATAATTTTTTACTGTCGCAAATTTCAATTACGCCAGGGATTGCCTTTTCTATAGTAAATTATTCAAAAAATATTTTTTACTGTCGCAAATTTTAATTGCGCCAGGGATTGCCTTTTCTATAGTAAATTATTCAAAAAATAATTTTTACTGTCGCAAATTTTAATTACGCCAGGGATTGCCTTTTCTATAGTAAATTATTCAAAAAATAATTTTCTACTGTCGCAAATTTTAATTACGCCAGGGATTGCCTTTTCTATAGTAAATTATTCAAAAAAATAATTTTTTACTGTCGCAAATTTTAATTACGCCAGGGATTGCCTTTTCTATAGTAAATTATTCAAAAAATAATTTTCTACTGTTGCAAATTTTAATTGCGCCAGGGATTGCCTTTTCTACAGTAAATTACTCAAAAAATGATTTTCTACTGTCGCAAATTTTAATTACGCCAGGGATTGCCTTTTCTATAGTAAATTATTCAAAAAATAATTTTATACTGTCGCAAATTTTAAATACGCCAGGGATTGCCTTTTCTATAGTAAATTATTCAAAAAATAATTTTATACTGTCGCAAATTTTAATTGCGCCAGGGATTGCCTTTTCTATAGTAAATTATTCAAAAAATAATTTTTTACTGTCGCAAATTTTAATTACGCCAGGGATTGCCTTTTCTATAGTAAACTTTTCAAAAAATAATTTTTTACTGTCGCAAATTTTAATTACGCCAGGGATTGCCTTTTCTATAGTAAATTATTCAAAAAATAATTTTCTGCTGTTGCAAATTTTAATTGCGCCAGGGATTGCCTTTTGTACAGTAAATTATTCAAAAAATAATTTTATACTCTCGCAAATTTTAATTACGCCAGGGATTGCCTTTTCTATAGTAAATTATTCAAAAAATAATTTTTTACTGTCGCAAATTTTAATTACGCCAGGGATTGCCTTTTCTATAGTAAACTTTTCAAAAAATAATTTTTTTCTGTCGCAAATTTTAATTACGCCAGGGATTGCCTTTTCTATAGTAAATTATTCAAAAAATAATATTTTACTATCGCAAATTTTAATTGCGCCAGGGATTGCCTTTTCTATAGTAAATTATTCAAAAAATAATTTTTTGCTGTCGCAAATTTTAATTGCGCCAGGGATTGCCTTTTCTACAGTAAATTATTCAAAAAATTATTTTATACTCTCGCAAATTTTAATTACGCCAGGGATTGCCTTTTCTATAGTAAATTATTCAAAAAATAATTTTTTACTGTCGCAAATTTTAATTACGCCAGGGATTGCCTTTTCTATAGTAAACTTTTCAAAAAATAATTTTTTACTGTCGCAAATTTTAATTACGCCAGGGATTGCCTTTTCTATAGTAAATTATTCAAAAAATAATTTTTTACTGTCGCAAATTTTAATTGCGCCAGGGATTGCCTTTTCTATAGTAAATTATTCAAAAAATAATTTTTTACTGTCGCAAATTTTAATTACGCCAGGGATTGCCTTTTCTATAGTAAATTATTCAAAAAATAATTTTCTACTGTCGCAAATTTTAATTACGCCAGGGATTGCCTTTTCTATAGTAAATTATTCAAAAAATAATTTTTTACTGTCGCAAATTTTAATTACGCCAGGGATTGCCTTTTCTATAGTAAATTATTCAAAAAATAATTTTCTACTGTTGCAAATTTTAATTGCGCCAGGGATTGCCTTTTCTACAGTAAATTATTCAAAAAATAATTTTCTACTGTCGCAAATTTTAATTACGCCAGGGATTGCCTTTTCTATAGTAAATTATTCAAAAAATAATTTTATACTGTCGCAAATTTTAAATACGCCAGGGATTGCCTTTTCTATAGTAAATTATTCAAAAAATAATTTTATACTGTCGCAAATTTTAATTGCGCCAGGGATTGCCTTTTCTATAGTAAATTATTCAAAAAATAATTTTTTACTGTCGCAAATTTTAATTACGCCAGGGATTGCCTTTTCTATAGTAAACTTTTCAAAAAATAATTTTTTACTGTCGCAAATTTTAATTACGCCAGGGATTGCCTTTTCTATAGTAAATTATTCAAAAAATAATTTTTTACTGTCGCAAATTTTAATTACGCCAGAGATTGCCTTTTCTATAGTAAATTATTCAAAAAATAACTTTCTACTGACCCAAATTTTAATTGCGCAAGGGATTGCCTTTCCTATAGCAAACTTTTCAAAAAATAATTTTATACTGTCGCAAATTTTAATTACGCCAGGGATTGCCTTTTCTATAGTAAACTTTTCAAAAAATAATTTGCTACTGTCGCAAATTTTAATTACGACAGGGATTGCCTTTTCTATAGTAAATTATTCAAAAAATAATTTTTTACTCTCGCAAATTTTAATTACGCCAGGGATTGCCTTTTCTATAGTAAATTATTCAAAAAATAATTTTTTACTGTCGCAAATTTTAATTACGCCAGGGATTGCCTTTTCTATAGTAAATTATTCAAAAAATAATTTTCTACTGTCGGAAAATTTAATTACGCCAGGGATTGCCTTTTCTATAGTAAATTATTCAAAAAATAATTTTCAACTGTCGCAAATTTTAATTACGCCAGGGATTGCCTTTCCTATAGTAAATTATTCAAAAAATAATTTTCTACTGTTGCAAATTTTAATTGCGCCAGGGATTGCCTTTTCTATAGTAAATTATTCAAAAAATAATTTTTTATTGTTGCAAATTTTAATTACGCCAGGGATTGCCTTTTCTATAGTAAATTATTCAAAAAATAATTTTCTACTGTTGCAAATTTTAATTGCGCCAGGGATTGCCTTTTCTATAGTAAATTATTCAAAAAATAATTTTTTACTGTCGCAAATTTTAATTACGCCAGGGATTGCCTTTTCTATAGTAAATTATTCAAAAAATAATTTTTTACTGTCGCAAATTTTAAATACGCCAGGGATTGCCTTTTCTATAGTAAATTTTTCAAAAAATAATTTTATACTGTCGCAAATTTTAAATACGCCAGGGATTGCCTTTTCTATAGTAAATTATTCAAAAAATAATTTTCTACTGTCGCAAATTTTAATTACGCCAGGGATTGCCTTTTCTATAGTAAATTATTCAAAAAATAATTTTTTACTGTCGCAAATTTTAATTACGCCAGGGATTGCCTTTTCTATAGTAAATTATTCAAAAAATAATTTTCTACTGTTGCAAATTTTAATTGCGCCAGGGATTGCCTTTTCTATAGTAAATTATTCAAAAAATAATTTTTTACTGTCGCAAATTTTAATTACGCCAGGGATTGCCTTTTCTATAGTAAATTATTCAAAAAATAATTTTCTACTGTTGCAAATTTTAATTGCGCCAGGGATTGCCTTTTCTATAGTAAATTATCCAAAAAATAATTTTTTACTGTCGCAAATTTTAATTACGCCAGGGATTGCCTTTTCTATAGTAAATTATTCAAAAAATAATTTTCTACTGTTGCAAATTTTAATTACGCCAGGGATTGCCTTTTCTATAGTAAATTATTCAAAAAATAATTTTTTACTGTCGCAAATTTTAAATATCCCAGGGATTGCCTTTTCTATAGTAAATTATTCAAAAATTAATTTTCTACTGTCGCAAATTGTAATTACGCCAGGGATTGCCTTTTCTATAGTAAATTATTCAAAAAATAATTTTCTTTTGTCGCAAATTTTAATTACGCCAGGGATTGCCTTTTCTATAGTAAATTATTCAAAAAATAATTTTCTACTGTTGCAAATTTTAATTGCGCCAGGGATTGCCTTTTCTATAGTAAATTATTCAAAAAATAATTTTTTACTGTCGCAAATTTTAATTACGCCAGGGATTGCCTTTTCTATAGTAAATTATTCAAAAAATAATTTTCTACTGTTGCAAATTTTAATTGCGCCAGGGATTGCCTTTTCTACAGTAAATTATTCAAAAAATAATTTTCTACTGTCGCAAATTTTAATTACGCCAGGGATTGCCTTTTCTATAGTAAATTATTCAAAAAATAATTTTATACTGTCGCAAATTTTAAATACGCCAGGGATTGCCTTTTCTATAGTAAATTATTCAAAAAATAATTTTATACTGTCGCAAATTTTAATTGCGCCAGGGATTGCCTTTTCTATAGTAAATTATTCAAAAAATAATTTTTTACTGTCGCAAATTTTAATTACGCCAGGGATTGCCTTTTCTATAGTAAACTTTTCAAAAAATAATTTTTTACTGTCGCAAATTTTAATTACGCCAGGGATTGCCTTTTCTATAGTAAATTATTCAAAAAATAATTTTTTACTGTCGCAAATTTTAATTACGCCAGAGATTGCCTTTTCTATAGTAAATTATTCAAAAAATAACTTTCTACTGACCCAAATTTTAATTGCGCCAGGGATTGCCTTTCCTATAGCAAACTTTTCAAAAAATAATTTTATACTGTCGCAAATTTTAATTACGCCAGGGATTGCCTTTTCTATAGTAAACTTTTCAAAAAATAATTTGCTACTGTCGCAAATTTTAATTACGACAGGGATTGCCTTTTCTATAGTAAATTATTCAAAAAATAATTTTCTACTGTTGCAAATTTTAATTGCGCCAGGGATTGCCTTTTCTATAGTAAATTATTCAAAAAATAATTTTTTATTGTTGCAAATTTTAATTACGCCAGGGATTGCCTTTTCTATAGTAAATTATTCAAAAAATAATTTTCTACTGTTGCAAATTTTAATTGCGCCAGGGATTGCCTTTTCTATAGTAAATTATTCAAAAAATAATTTTTTACTGTCGCAAATTTTAATTACGCCAGGGATTGCCTTTTCTATAGTAAATTATTCAAAAAATAATTTTTTACTGTCGCAAATTTTAAATACGCCAGGGATTGCCTTTTCTATAGTAAATTTTTCAAAAAATAATTTTATACTGTCGCAAATTTTAAATACGCCAGGGATTGCCTTTTCTATTGTAAATTATTCAAAAAATAATTTTCTACTGTCGCAAATTTTAATTACGCCAGGGATTGCCTTTTCTATAGTAAATTATTCAAAAAATAATTTTTTACTGTCGCAAATTTTAATTACGCCAGGGATTGCCTTTTCTATAGTAAATTATTCAAAAAATAATTTTCTACTGTTGCAAATTTTAATTGCGCCAGGGATTGCCTTTTCTATAGTAAATTATTCAAAAAATAATTTTTTACTGTCGCAAATTTTAATTACGCCAGGGATTGCCTTTTCTATAGTAAATTATTCAAAAAATAATTTTCTACTGTTGCAAATTTTAATTGCGCCAGGGATTGCCTTTTCTATAGTAAATTATCCAAAAAATAATTTTTTACTGTCGCAAATTTTAATTACGCCAGGGATTGCCTTTTCTATAGTAAATTATTCAAAAAATAATTTTCTACTGTTGCAAATTTTAATTACGCCAGGGATTGCCTTTTCTATAGTAAATTATTCAAAAAATAATTTTTTACTGTCGCAAATTTTAAATATCCCAGGGATTGCCTTTTCTATAGTAAATTATTCAAAAATTAATTTTCTACTGTCGCAAATTGTAATTACGCCAGGGATTGCCTTTTCTATAGTAAATTATTCAAAAAATAATTTTCTTTTGTCGCAAATTTTAATTACGCCAGGGATTGCCTTTTCTATAGTAAATTATTCAAAAAATAATTTTTTACTGTCGCAAATTTTAATTACGCCAGGGATTGCCTTTTCTATAGTAAATTATTCAAAAAATAATTTTCAACTGTTGCAAATTTTAATTGCGCCAGGGATTGCCTTTTCTACAGTAAATTATTCAAAAAATAATTTTCTACTCTCGCAGATTTTAATTACGCCAGGGATTGCCTTTTCTATAGTAAATTATTCAAAAAATAAATTTTTACTGTTGCAAATTTTAATTACGCCAGGGATTGCCTTTTCTATAGTAAATTATTCAAAAAATAATTTTATACTGTCGCAAATTTCAATTTCGGCAGGGATTGCCTTTTCTATTGTAAATTATCCAAAAAATAATTTTCTACTGTCGCAAATTTTAAATACGCCAGGGATTGCCTTTTCTATAGTAAATTATTCAAAAAATAATTTTTTACTGTCGCAAATTTTAATTACGCCAGGGATTGCCTTTTCTACAGTAAATTATTCAAAAAATAATTTTTTACTGTCGCAAATTTTAAATATCCCAGGGATTGCCTTTTCTATAGTAAATTATTCAAAAATTAATTTTCTACTGTCGCAAATTGTAATTACGCCAGGGATTGCCTTTTCTATAGTAAATTATTCAAAAAATAATTTTCTACTCTCGCAGATTTTAATTACGCCAGGGATTGCCTTTTCTATAGTAAACTTTTCAAAAAATAATTTTTTAGTGTCGCAAATTTTAATTACGCCAGGGAATGCCTTTTCTATAGTAAATTATAAAAAAAATAATTTTCTACTGTTGCAAATTTTAATTGCGCCAGGGATTGCCTTTTCTACAGTAAATTATTCAAAAAATAATTTTCTACTGTCGCAAATTTTAATTACGCCAGGGATTGCCTTTTCTATAGTAAATTATTCAAAAAATAATTTTATACTGTCGCAAATTTTAAATACGCCAGGGATTGCCTTTTCTATAGTAAATTATTCAAAAAATAATTTTATACTGTCGCAAATTTTAATTGCGCCAGGGATTGCCTTTTCTATAGTAAATTATCCAAAAAATAATTTTTTACTGTCGCAAATTTTAATTACGCCAGGGATTGCCTTTTCTATAGTAAATTATTCAAAAAATAATTTTCTACTGTTGCAAATTTTAATTACGCCAGGGATTGCCTTTTCTATAGTAAATTATTCAAAAAATAATTTTTTACTGTCGCAAATTTTAAATATCCCAGGGATTGCCTTTTCTATAGTAAATTATTCAAAAATTAATTTTCTACTGTCGCAAATTGTAATTACGCCAGGGATTGCCTTTTCTATAGTAAATTATTCAAAAAATAATTTTCTTTTGTCGCAAATTTTAATTACGCCAGGGATTGCCTTTTCTATAGTAAATTATTCAAAAAATAATTTTCTACTGTTGCAAATTTTAATTGCGCCAGGGATTGCCTTTTCTATAGTAAATTATTCAAAAAATAATTTTTTACTGTCGCAAATTTTAATTACGCCAGGGATTGCCTTTTCTATAGTAAATTATTCAAAAAATAATTTTCTACTGTTGCAAATTTTAATTGCGCCAGGGATTGCCTTTTCTACAGTAAATTATTCAAAAAATAATTTTCTACTGTCGCAAATTTTAATTACGCCAGGGATTGCCTTTTCTATAGTAAATTATTCAAAAAATAATTTTATACTGTCGCAAATTTTAAATACGCCAGGGATTGCCTTTTCTATAGTAAATTATTCAAAAAATAATTTTATACTGTCGCAAATTTTAATTGCGCCAGGGATTGCCTTTTCTATAGTAAATTATTCAAAAAATAATTTTTTACTGTCGCAAATTTTAATTACGCCAGGGATTGCCTTTTCTATAGTAAACTTTTCAAAAAATAATTTTTTACTGTCGCAAATTTTAATTACGCCAGGGATTGCCTTTTCTATAGTAAATTATTCAAAAAATAATTTTTTACTGTCGCAAATTTTAATTACGCCAGAGATTGCCTTTTCTATAGTAAATTATTCAAAAAATACCTTTCTACTGACCCAAATTTTAATTGCGCCAGGGATTGCCTTTCCTATAGCAAACTTTTCAAAAAATAATTTTATACTGTCGCAAATTTTAATTACGCCAGGGATTGCCTTTTCTATAGTAAACTTTTCAAAAAATAATTTGCTACTGTCGCAAATTTTAATTACGACAGGGATTGCCTTTTCTATAGTAAATTATTCAAAAAATAATTTTCTACTGTTGCAAATTTTAATTGCGCCAGGGATTGCCTTTTCTATAGTAAATTATTCAAAAAATAATTTTTTATTGTTGCAAATTTTAATTACGCCAGGGATTGCCTTTTCTATAGTAAATTATTCAAAAAATAATTTTCTACTGTTGCAAATTTTAATTGCGCCAGGGATTGCCTTTTCTATAGTAAATTATTTAAAAAATAATTTTTTACTGTCGCAAATTTTAATTACGCCAGGGATTGCCTTTTCTATAGTAAATTATTCAAAAAATAATTTTTTACTGTCGCAAATTTTAAATACGCCAGGGATTGCCTTTTCTATAGTAAATTTTTCAAAAAATAATTTTATACTGTCGCAAATTTTAAATACGCCAGGGATTGCCTTTTCTATTGTAAATTATTCAAAAAATAATTTTCTACTGTCGCAAATTTTAATTACGCCAGGGATTGCCTTTTCTATAGTAAATTATTCAAAAAATAATTTTTTACTGTCGCAAATTTTAATTACGCCAGGGATTGCCTTTTCTATAGTAAATTATTCAAAAAATAATTTTCTACTGTTGCAAATTTTAATTGCGCCAGGGATTGCCTTTTCTATAGTAAATTATTCAAAAAATAATTTTTTACTGTCGCAAATTTTAATTACGCCAGGGATTGCCTTTTCTATAGTAAATTATTCAAAAAATAATTTTCTACTGTTGCAAATTTTAATTGCGCCAGGGATTGCCTTTTCTATAGTAAATTATCCAAAAAATAATTTTTTACTGTCGCAAATTTTAATTACGCCAGGGATTGCCTTTTCTATAGTAAATTATTCAAAAAATAATTTTCTACTTTTGCAAATTTTAATTACGCCAGGGATTGCCTTTTCTATAGTAAATTATTCAAAAAATAATTTTTTACTGTCGCAAATTTTAAATATCCCAGGGATTGCCTTTTCTATAGTAAATTATTCAAAAATTAATTTTCTACTGTCGCAAATTGTAATTACGCCAGGGATTGCCTTTTCTATAGTAAATTATTCAAAAAATAATTTTCTTTTGTCGCAAATTTTAATTACGCCAGGGATTGCCTTTTCTATAGTAAATTATTCAAAAAATAATTTTTTACTGTCGCAAATTTTAATTACGCCAGGGATTGCCTTTTCTATAGTAAATTATTCAAAAAATAATTTTCAACTGTTGCAAATTTTAATTGCGCCAGGGATTGCCTTTTCTACAGTAAATTATTCAAAAAATAATTTTCTACTCTCGCAGATTTTAATTACGCCAGGGATTGCCTTTTCTATAGTAAATTATTCAAAAAATAAATTTTTACTGTTGCAAATTTTAATTACGCCAGGGATTGCCTTTTCTATAGTAAATTATTCAAAAAATAATTTTATACTGTCGCAAATTTCAATTTCGGCAGGGATTGCCTTTTCTATTGTAAATTATCCAAAAAATAATTTTCTACTGTCGCAAATTTTAAATACGCCAGGGATTGCCTTTTCTATAGTGAATTATTCAAAAAATAATTTTTTACTGTCGCAAATTTTAATTACGCCAGGGATTGCCTTTTCTACAGTAAATTATTCAAAAAATAATTTTTTACTGTCGCAAATTTTAAATATCCCAGGGATTGCCTTTTCTATAGTAAATTATTCAAAAATTAATTTTCTACTGTCGCAAATTGTAATTACGCCAGGGATTGCCTTTTCTATAGTAAATTATTCAAAAAATAATTTTCTACTCTCGCAGATTTTAATTACGCCAGGGATTGCCTTTTCTATAGTAAACTTTTCAAAAAATAATTTTTTAGTGTCGCAAATTTTAATTACGTCAGGGATTGCCTTTTCTATAGTAAATTATTCAAAAAATAATTTTCTACTGTTGCAAATTTTAATTGCGCCAGGGATTGCCTTTTCTACAGTAAATTATTCAAAAAATAATTTTCTACTGTCGCAAATTTTAATTACGCCAGGGATTGCCTTTTCTATAGTAAATTATTCAAAAAATAATTTTATACTGTCGCAAATTTTAAATACGCCAGGGATTGCCTTTTCTATAGTAAATTATTCAAAAAATAATTTTATACTGTCGCAAATTTTAATTGCGCCAGGGATTGCCTTTTCTATAGTAAATTATTCAAAAAATAATTTTTTACTGTCGCAAATTTTAATTACGCCAGGGATTGCCTTTTCTATAGTAAACTTTTCAAAAAATAATTTTTTACTGTCGCAAATTTTAATTACGCCAGGGATTGCCTTTTCTATAGTAAATTATTCAAAAAATAATTTTTTACTGTCGCAAATTTTAATTACGCCAGAGATTGCCTTTTCTATAGTAAATTATTCAAAAAATAATTTTCTACTGACCCAAATTTTAATTGCGCCAGGGATTGCCTTTCCTATAGCAAACTTTTCAAAAAATAATTTTATACTGTCGCAAATTTTAATTACGCCAGGGATTGCCTTTTCTATAGTAAACATTTCAAAAAATAATTTGCTACTGTCGCAAATTTTAATTACGCCAGGGATTGCCTTTTCTATAGTAAATTATTCAAAAAATAATTTTTTACTGTCGCAAATTTTAATTACGCCAGGGATTGCCTTTTCTATAGTAAATTATTCAAAAAATTATTTTTTACTGTCGCAAATTTTAATTACGCCAGGGATTGCCTTTTCTATAGTAAATTATTCAAAAAATAATTTTCTACTGTCGCAAATTTTAATTACGCCAGGGATTGCCTTTTCTATAGTAAATTATTCAAAAAATAATTTTCAACTGTCGCAAATTTTAATTACGCCAGGGATTGCCTTTCCTATCGTAAATTATTCAAAAAATAATTTTCTACTGTTGCAAATTTTAATTGCGCCAGGGATTGCCTTTTCTATAGTAAATTATTCAAAAAATAATTTTTTATTGTTGCAAATTTTAATTACGCCAGGGATTGCCTTTTCTATAGTAAATTATTCAAAAAATAATTTTCTACTGTTGCAAATTTTAATTGCGCCAGGGATTGCCTTTTCTATAGTAAATTATTCAAAAAATAATTTTTTACTGTCGCAAATTTTAATTACGCCAGGGATTGCCTTTTCTATAGTAAATTATTCAAAAAATAATTTTTTACTGTCGCAAATTTTAATTACGCCAGGGATTGCCTTTTCTATAGTAAATTTTTCAAAAAATAATTTTATACTGTCGCAAATTTTAAATACGCCAGGGATTGCCTTTTCTATAGTAAGTTATTCAAAAAATAATTTTCTACTGTCGCAAATTTTAATTACGCCAGGGATTGCCTTTTCTATAGTAAATTATTCAAAAAATAATTTTTTACTGTCGCAAATTTTAATTACGCCAGGGATTGCCTTTTCTATAGTAAATTATTCAAAAAATAACTTTCTACTGTTGCAAATTTTATTGCGCCAGGGATTGCCTTTTCTATAGTAAATTATTCAAAAAATAATTTTTTACTGTCGCAAATTTTAATTACGCCAGGGATTGCCTTTTCTATAGTAAATTATTCAAAAAATAATTTTCTACTGTTGCAAATTTTAATTGCGCCAGGGATTGCCTTTTCTATAGTAAATTATCCAAAAAATAATTTTTTACTGTCGCAAATTTTAATTACGCCAGGGATTGCCTTTTCTATAGTAAATTATTCAAAAAATAATTTTCTACTGTTGCAAATTTTAATTACGCCAGGGATTGCCTTTTCTATAGTAAATTATTCAAAAAATAATTTTTTACTGTCGCAAATTTTAAATATCCCAGGGATTGCCTTTTCTATAGTAAATTATTCAAAAATTAATTTTCTACTGTCGCAAATTGTAATTACGCCAGGGATTGCCTTTTCTATAGTAAATTATTCAGAAAATAATTTTCTTTTGTCGCAAATTTTAATTACGCCAGGGATTGCCTTTTCTATAGTAAATTATTCAAAAAATAATTTTTTACTGTTGCAAATTTTAATTGCGCCAGGGATTGCCTTTTCTATAGTAAATTATTCAAAAAATAATTTTCTACTCTCGCAAATTTTAATTACGCCAGGGATTGCCTTTTCTATAGTAAATTATTCAAAAAATAATTTTTTACTGTCGCAAATTTTAATTACGCCAGGGACTGCCTTTTCTATAGTAAATTTTTCAAAAAATAATTTTATACTGTCGCAAATTTTAAATACGCCAGGGATTGCCTTTTCTATAGTAAATTTTGCAAAAAATAATTTTTTACTGTCGCAAATTTTAATTACCCCAGGGATTGCCTTTTCTATAGTAAATTATTCAAAAAATAATTTTCTACTGGCGCAAATGTTAATTGCGCCAGGGATTGCCTTTTCTATAGTAAACTTTTCAAAAAATAATTTTTTACTGTCGCAAATTTTAATTACGCCAGGGATTGCCTTTTCTATAGTAAACTTTTCAAAAAATAATTTTCTACTGTCGCAAATTTTAATTGCGCCAGGGATTGCCTTTTCTATAGTAAATTATTCAAAAAATTTTTTTTACTGTCGCAAATTTTGAAATATCCCAGGGATTGCCTTTTCTATAGTAAATTATTCAAAAAATAATTTTTTACTCTCGCAAATTTCAATTTCGCCAGGTAAATTTTTCACAAATTAATTTTCTAATGTCGCAAATTTTAATTACGCCAGGGATTGCCTTTTCTATAGTAAATTGTTCAAAAAATTATTTTCAACTGTCGCAAATTTTAATTGCGCCAGGGATTGACTTTTCTATAGTAAATTATTCAAAAAATAATTTTCTACTGTCGCAAATTTTAAGTGCGCCAAGGATTGCCTTTTCTATAGTAAATTATTCAAAAAATAATTTTTTTACTGTCGCAAATTTTAAATATCCCAGGGATTGCCTTTTCTATAGTAAATTATTCAAAAAATAATTTTTTACTGTCGCAAATTTTAAATATCCCAGGGATTGCCTTTTCTATAGTAAATTATTCAAAAAATAATTTTTTACTGTCGCAAATTTTAATTACGCCAGGGATTGCCTTTTCTATAGTAAATTATTCAAAAAATAATTTTCTACTGTCGCAAATTTTAATTACGCCAGGGATTGCCTTTTCTATAGTAAATTATTCAAAAAATAATTTTTTACTGTCGCAAATTTTAATTACGCCAGGGATTGCCTTTTCTATAGTAAATTATTCAAAAAATAATTTTCTACTGTTGCAAATTTTAATTGCGCCAGGGATTGCCTTTTCTACAGTAAATTATTCAAAAAATAATTTTCTACTGTCGCAAATTTTAATTACGCCAGGGATTGCCTTTTCTATAGTAAATTATTCAAAAAATAATTTTATACTGTCGCAAATTTTAAATACGCCAGGGATTGCCTTTTCTATAGTAAATTATTCAAAAAATAATTTTATACTGTCGCAAATTTTAATTGCGCCAGGGATTGCCTTTTCTATAGTAAATTATTCAAAAAATAATTTTTTACTGTCGCAAATTTTAATTACGCCAGGGATTGCCTTTTCTATAGTAAACTTTTCAAAAAATAATTTTTTACTGTCGCAAATTTTAATTACGCCAGGGATTGCCTTTTCTATAGTAAATTATTCAAAAAATAATTTTTTACTGTCGCAAATTTTAATTACGCCAGAGATTGCCTTTTCTATAGTAAATTATTCAAAAAATAACTTTCTACTGACCCAAATTTTAATTGCGCCAGGGATTGCCTTTCCTATAGCAAACTTTTCAAAAAATAATTTTATACTGTCGCAAATTTTAATTACGCCAGGGATTGCCTTTTCTATAGTAAACTTTTCAAAAAATAATTTGCTACTGTCGCAAATTTTAATTACGACAGGGATTGCCTTTTCTATAGTAAATTATTCAAAAAATAATTTTTTACTCTCGCAAATTTTAATTACGCCAGGGATTGCCTTTTCTATAGTAAATTATTCAAAAAATAATTTTTTACTGTCGCAAATTTTAATTACGCCAGGGATTGCCTTTTCTATAGTAAATTATTCAAAAAATAATTTTCTACTGTCGGAAAATTTAATTACGCCAGGGATTGCCTTTTCTATAGTAAATTATTCAAAAAATAATTTTCAACTGTCGCAAATTTTAATTACGCCAGGGATTGCCTTTCCTATAGTAAATTATTCAAAAAATAATTTTCTACTGTTGCAAATTTTAATTGCGCCAGGGATTGCCTTTTCTATAGTAAATTATTCAAAAAATAATTTTTTATTGTTGCAAATTTTAATTACGCCAGGGATTGCCTTTTCTATAGTAAATTATTCAAAAAATAATTTTCTACTGTTGCAAATTTTAATTGCGCCAGGGATTGCCTTTTCTATAGTAAATTATTCAAAAAATAATTTTTTACTGTCGCAAATTTTAATTACGCCAGGGATTGCCTTTTCTATAGTAAATTATTCAAAAAATAATTTTTTACTGTCGCAAATTTTAAATACGCCAGGGATTGCCTTTTCTATAGTAAATTTTTCAAAAAATAATTTTATACTGTCGCAAATTTTAAATACGCCAGGGATTGCCTTTTCTATAGTAAATTATTCAAAAAATAATTTTCTACTGTCGCAAATTTTAATTACGCCAGGGATTGCCTTTTCTATAGTAAATTATTCAAAAAATAATTTTTTACTGTCGCAAATTTTAATTACGCCAGGGATTGCCTTTTCTATAGTAAATTATTCAAAAAATAATTTTCTACTGTTGCAAATTTTAATTGCGCCAGGGATTGCCTTTTCTATAGTAAATTATTCAAAAAATAATTTTTTACTGTCGCAAATTTTAATTACGCCAGGGATTGCCTTTTCTATAGTAAATTATTCAAAAAATAATTTTCTACTGTTGCAAATTTTAATTGCGCCAGGGATTGCCTTTTCTATAGTAAATTATCCAAAAAATAATTTTTTACTGTCGCAAATTTTAATTACGCCAGGGATTGCCTTTTCTATAGTAAATTATTCAAAAAATAATTTTCTACTGTAGCAAATTTTAATTACGCCAGGGATTGCCTTTTCTATAGTAAATTATTCAAAAAATAATTTTTTACTGTCGCAAATTTTAAATATCCCAGGGATTGCCTTTTCTATAGTAAATTATTCAAAAATTAATTTTCTACTGTCGCAAATTGTAATTACGCCAGGGATTGCCTTTTCTATAGTAAATTATTCAAAAAATAATTTTCTTTTGTTGCAAATTTTAATTACGCCAGGGATTGCCTTTTCTATAGTAAATTATTCAAAAAATAATTTTTTACTGTCGCAAATTTTAATTACGCCAGGGATTGCCTTTTCTATAGTAAATTATTCAAAAAATAATTTTCATCTGTTGCAAATTTTAATTGCGCCAGGGATTGCCTTTTCTACAGTAAATAATTCAAAAAATAATTTTCTACTCTCGCAGATTTTAATTACGCCAGGGATTGCCTTTTCTATAGTAAATTATTCAAAAAATAAATTTTTACTGTTGCAAATTTTAATTACGCCAGGGATTGCCTTTTCTATAGTAAATTATTCAAAAAATAATTTTATACTGTCGCAAATTTCAATTTCGGCAGGGATTGCCTTTTCTATTGTAAATTATCCAAAAAATAATTTTCTACTGTCGCAAATTTTAAATACGCCAGGGATTGCCTTTTCTATAGTAAATTATTCAAAAAATAATTTTTTACTGTCGCAAATTTTAATTACGCCAGGGATTGCCTTTTCTACAGTAAATTATTCAAAAAATAATTTTTTACTGTCGCAAATTTTAAATATCCCAGGGATTGCCTTTTCTATAGTAAATTATTCAAAAATTAATTTTCTACTGTCGCAAATTGTAATTACGCCAGGGATTGCCTTTTCTATAGTAAATTATTCAAAAAATAATTTTCTACTCTCGCAGATTTTAATTACGCCAGGGATTGCCTTTTCTATAGTAAACTTTTCAAAAAATAATTTTTTAGTGTCGCAAATTTTAATTACGCCAGGGATTGCCTTTTCTATAGTAAATTATTCAAAAAATAATTTTCTACTGTTGCAAATTTTAATTGCGCCAGGGATTGCCTTTTCTACAGTAAATTATTCAAAAAATAATTTTCTACTGTCGCAAATTTTAATTACGCCAGGGATTGCCTTTTCTATAGTAAATTATTCAAAAAATAATTTTATACTGTCGCAAATTTTAAATACGCCAGGGATTGCCTTTTCTATAGTAAATTATTCAAAAAATAATTTTATACTGTCGCAAATTTTAATTGCGCCAGGGATTGCCTTTTCTATAGTAAATTATTCAAAAAATAATTTTTTACTGTCGCAAATTTTAATTACGCCAGGGATTGCCTTTTCTATAGTAAACTTTTCAAAAAATAATTTTTTACTGTCGCAAATTTTAATTACGCCAGGGATTGCCTTTTCTATAGTAAATTATTCAAAAAATAATTTTTTACTGTCGCAAATTTTAATTACGCCAGAGATTGCCTTTTCTATAGTAAATTATTCAAAAAATAATTTTCTACTGACCCAAATTTTAATTGCGCCAGGGATTGCCTTTCCTATAGCAAACTTTTCAAAAAATAATTTTATACTGTCGCAAATTTTAATTACGCCAGGGATTGCCTTTTCTATAGTAAACATTTCAAAAAATAATTTGCTACTGTCGCAAATTTTAATTACGCCAGGGATTGCCTTTTCTATAGTAAATTATTCAAAAAATAATTTTTTACTGTCGCAAATTTTAATTACGCCAGGGATTGCCTTTTCTATAGTAAATTATTCAAAAAATTATTTTTTACTGTCGCAAATTTTAATTACGCCAGGGATTGCCTTTTCTATAGTAAATTATTCAAAAAATAATTTTCTACTGTCGCAAATTTTAATTACGCCAGGGATTGCCTTTTCTATAGTAAATTATTCAAAAAATAATTTTCAACTGTCGCAAATTTTAATTACGCCAGGGATTGCCTTTCCTATCGTAAATTATTCAAAAAATAATTTTCTGCTGTTGCAAATTTTAATTGCGCCAGGGATTGCCTTTTCTATAGTAAATTATTCAAAAAATAATTTTTTATTGTTGCAAATTTTAATTACGCCAGGGATTGCCTTTTCTATAGTAAATTATTCAAAAAATAATTTTCTACTGTTGCAAATTTTAATTGCGCCAGGGATTGCCTTTTCTATAGTAAATTATTCAAAAAATAATTTTTTACTGTCGCAAATTTTAATTACGCCAGGGATTGCCTTTTCTATAGTAAATTATTCAAAAAATAATTTTTTACTGTCGCAAATTTTAATTACGCCAGGGATTGCCTTTTCTATAGTAAATTTTTCAAAAAATAATTTTATACTGTCGCAAATTTTAAATACGCCAGGGATTGCCTTTTCTATAGTAAATTATTCAAAAAATAATTTTCTACTGTCGCAAATTTTAATTACGCCAGGGATTGCCTTTTCTATAGTAAATTATTCAAAAAATAATTTTTTACTGTCGCAAATTTTAATTACGCCAGGGATTGCCTTTTCTATAGTAAATTATTCAAAAAATAATTTTCTACTGTTGCAAATTTTATTGCGCCAGGGATTGCCTTTTCTATAGTAAATTATTCAAAAAATAATTTTTTACTGTCGCAAATTTTAATTACGCCAGGGATTGCCTTTTCTATAGTAAATTATTCAAAAAATAATTTTCTACTGTTGCAAATTTTAATTGCGCCAGGGATTGCCTTTTCTATAGTAAATTATCAAAAAAATAATTTTTTACTGTCGCAAATTTTAATTACGCCAGGGATTGCCTTTTCTATAGTAAATTATTCAAAAAATAATTTTCTACTGTTGCAAATTTTAATTACGCCAGGGATTGCCTTTTCTATAGTAAATTATTCAAAAAATAATTTTTTACTGTCGCAAATTTTAAATATCCCAGGGATTGCCTTTTCTATAGTAAATTATTCAAAAATTAATTTTCTACTGTCGCAAATTGTAATTACGCCAGGGATTGCCTTTTCTATAGTAAATTATTCAAAAAATAATTTTCTTTTGTCGCAAATTTTAATTACGCCAGGGATTGCCTTTTCTATAGTAAATTATTCAAAAAATAATTTTTTACTGTTGCAAATTTTAATTGCGCCAGGGATTGCCTTTTCTATAGTAAATTATTCAAAAAATAATTTTCTACTCTCGCAAATTTTAATTACGCCAGGGATTGCCTTTTCTATAGTAAATTATTCAAAAAATAATTTTTTACTGTCGCAAATTTTAATTACGCCAGGGATTGCCTTTTCTATAGTAAATTTTTCAAAAAATAATTTTATACTGTCGCAAATTTTAAATACGCCAGGGATTGCCTTTTCTATAGTAAATTTTGCAAAAAATAATTTTTTACTGTCGCAAATTTTAATTACCCCAGGGATTGCCTTTTCTATAGTAAATTATTCAAAAAATAATTTTCTACTGGCGCAAATGTTAATTGCGCCAGGGATTGCCTTTTCTATAGTAAACTTTTCAAAAAATAATTTTTTACTGTCGCAAATTTTAATTACGCCAGGGATTGCCTTTTCTATAGTAAACTTTTCAAAAAATAATTTTCTACTGTCGCAAATTTTAATTGCGCCAGGGATTGCCTTTTCTATAGTAAATTATTCAAAAAAAATTTTTTACTGTCGCAAATTGTGAAATATCCCAGGGATTGCCTTTTCTATAGTAAATTATTCAAAAAATAATTTTTTACTCTCGCAAATTTCAATTTCGCCAGGTAAATTTTTCACAAATTAATTTTCTAATGTCGCAAATTTTAATTACGCCAGGGATTGCCTTTTCTATAGTAAATTGTTCAAAAAATTATTTTCAACTGTCGCAAATTTTAATTGCGCCAGGGATTGACTTTTCTATAGTAAATTATTCAAAAAATAATTTTCTACTGTCGCAAATTTTAAGTGCGCCAAGGATTGCCTTTTCTATAGTAAATTATTCAAAAAATAATTTTTTTACTGTCGCAAATTTTAAATATCCCAGGGATTGCCTTTTCTATAGTAAATTATTCAAAAAATAATTTTTTACTGTCGCAAATTTTAAATATCCCAGGGATTGCCTTTTCTATAGTAAATTATTCAAAAAATAATTTTTTACTGTCGCAAATTTTAATTACGCCAGGGATTGCCTTTTCTATAGTAAATTATTCAAAAAATAATTTTCTACTGTTGCAAATTTTAATTGCGCCAGGGATTGCCTTTTCTATAGTAAACTTTTCAAAAAATAATTTTTTACTGTCGCAAATTTTAATTACGCCAGGGATTGCCTTTTCTATAGTAAATTATTCAAAAAATAATTTTCTACTGTCGCAAATTTTAAATACGCCAGGGATTGCCTTTTCTATAGTAAATTATTCAAAAAATAATTTTCTACTGTCGCAAATTTTAATTACGCCAGGGATTGCTTTTTCTATAGTAAATTATTCAAAAAATAATTTTTCACTGTCGCAAATTTTAATTCCGCCAGGGATTGCCTTTTCTATAGTAAATTATTCAAAAAATAATTTTCTACTGTCGCAAATTTTAAATATCCCAGGGATTGCCTTTTCTATAGTAAATTATTCAAAAAATAATTTTCTACTGTCGCAAATTTTAATTACGCCAGGGATTGCCTTTTCTATAGTAAATTATTCAAAAAATAATTTTTTACTGTCGCAAATTTTAATTGCGCCACTATAGTAAATTTCTCACAAAATAATTTTTTACTGTCGCAAATTTTAATTGCGCCAGGGATTGCCTTTTCTATAGTAAATTATTCAAAAAATAATTTTTTACTGTCGCAAATTCTAATTGCGCCAGGGATTGCCTTTTCTATAGTAAATTATTCAAAAAATAATTTTCTACTGTCGCAAATTTTAATTACGCCAGGGATTGCCTTTTCTATAATAAATTATTCAAAAAATAATTTTCTACAGTCGCAAATTTTAATTGCGCCAGGGATTGCCTTTTCTATAGTAAATTATTCAAAAAATAATTTTTTACTGTCGCAAATTTTAATTGCGCCAGGGATTGCCTTTTCTATAGTAAATTATTCAAAAAATAATTTTTTACTGTCGCAAATTTTAATTGCGCCAGGGATTGCCTTTTCTATAGTAAATTATTCAAAAAATAATTTTTTACTGTCGCAAATTTTAAATACGCCAGGGATTGCCTTTTCTATAGTAAATTATTCAAAAAATAATTTTCTGCTGTCGCAAATTTTAATTACGCCAGGGATTGCCTTTTCTATTGTAAATTATTCAAAAAATAATTTTTTACTGTCCCAAATTTCAAATCCGCCAGGGATTACCTTTTCTATAGTAAATTATTCAAAAAATAATTTTTTACTGTCGCAAATTTTAAATATCCCAGGGATTGCCTTTTCTGTAGTAAATTATTCAAAAAATAATTTTTTAGTGTCGCAAATTTTAATTGCGCCAGGGATTGCCTTTTCTTTAGTAAATTATTCAAAAAATAATTTTTTACTATCGCAAATTTTAAGTGCGCCAGGGATTGCCTTTTCTATAGTAAATTTTGCAAAAAATAATTTTTTACTGTCGCAAATTTTAAATACGCCAGGGATTGCCTTTTCTATAGTAAATTATTCAAAAAATAATTTTCAACTGTCGCAAATTGTAATTGCGCCTGGGATTGCCTTTTATATAGTAAATTATTCAAAAAATAATTTTTTACTGTCGCAAATTTTAATTAGGCCAGGGATTGCCTTTTCTATAGTAAATTATTCAAAAAATAATTTTTTACTTTCGCAAATTTTAATTACGCCAGGGATTGCCTTTTCTATAGTAAATTATTCAAAAAATAATTTTTTACTGTCGCAAATTTTAATTACGCCAGGGATTGCCTTTTCTATAGTAAATTTTTCAAAAAATAATTTTCTACTGTCGCAAATTTTAATTACGCCAGGGATTGCCTTTTCTATAGTAAATTATTCAAAAAATAATTTTCAACTCTCGCAAATTTTAATTACGTCAGGGATTGCCTTTTCTATAGTAAATTATTCAAAAAATAATGTTATACTGTCGCAAATTTTAAATACGCCATGGATTGCCTTTTCTATAGTAAATTAATCAAAAAATAATTTTCTACTGTCGCAAATTTTAATTACGCCAGGGATTGCTTTTTCTATAGTAAATTATTCTAAAAATAATTTTCTACTGTCGCAAATTTTAATTACGCCAGGGATTGCTCTTTCTATAGTAAATTATTCAAAAAATAATTTTTTACTGTCGCAAATTTTAATTACGCCAGGGATTGCCTTTTCTATAGTAAATTATTCAAAAAATAATTTTCTACTGTCGCAAATTTTAATTGCGCCAGGGATTGCCTTTTCTATAGTAAATTGTTCAAAAAATAATTTTTTACTGTCGCAAATTTTAATTACGCCAGGAATTGTCTTTTCTATAGTAAATTATTCAAAAAATAATTTTCAACTGTCGCAAATTTTAATTACGCCAGGGATTGCCTTTTCTATAGTAAATTTTTCAAAAAATAATTTTATACTGTCGCAAATTTTAAATACGCCAGGGATTGCCTTTTCTATAGTAAATTATTCAAAAAATAATTTTTTACTGTCGCAAATTTTAACTACGCCAGGGATTGCCTTTTCTATAGTAAATTATTCAAAAAATAATTTTCTACTGTCGCAAATTTTAATTGCGCCAGGGATTGCCTTTTCTATAGTAAACTTTTCAAAAAATAATTTTTTACTGTTGCAAATTTTAATTACGCCAGGGATTGCCTTTTCTATAAAAAACTTTTCAAAAAATAATTTTCTACTGTCGCAAATTTTAATTGCGCCAGGGATTGCCTTTTCTATAGTAAATTATTCAAAAAATAATTTTCTACTGTCGCAAATTTTAAATATCCCAGGGATTGCCTTTTCTATAGTAAATTATTCAAAAAATAATTTTTTACTCTCGCAAATTTCAATTTCGCCAGGGATTGCCTTTTCTATAGTAAATTATTCAAAAAATTATTTTTTACTGTCGCAAATTTTAATTACGCCAGGGATTGCCTTTTCTATAGTAAATTTTTCAAAAAATAATTTTCTACTGTCGCAAATTTTAATTGCGCCAGGGATTGCCTTTTCTACAGTAAATTATTCAAAAAATAATTTTCAACTGTCGCAAATTTTAATTACGCCAGGGATTGCCTTTTCTATAGTAAATTTTTCAAAAAATAATTTTATACTGTCGCAAATTTTAAATACGCCAGGGATTGCCTTTTCTATAGTAAATTATTCAAAAAATAATTTTCTACTGTCGCAAATTTTAACTACGCCAGGGATTGCCTTTTCTATAGTAAATTATTCAAAAAATAATTTTCTACTGTCGCAAATTTTAATTGCGCTAGGGATTGCCTTTTCTATAGTAAACTTTTCAAAAAATAATTTTTTACTGTCGCAAATTTTAATTACGCCAGGGATTGCCTTTTCTATAGTAAACTTTTCAAAAAATAATTTTCTTCTGTCGCAAATTTTAACTGCGCCAGGGATTGCCTTTTCTATAGTAAATTATTCAAAAAATAATTTTCTATTGTCGCAAATTTTAAATATCCCAGGGATTGCCTTTTCTATAGTAAATTATTCAAAAAATAATTTTTTACTGTCGCAAATTTTAATTACGCCAGGTAAATTTTTCACAAATTAATTTTCTACTGTCGCAAATTTTAATTACGCCAGGGATTGCCTTTTCTATAGTAAATTATTCAAAAAATAATTTTCAACTGTCGCGAATTTTAATTGCGCCAGTGATTGCCTTTTTTATAGTAAATTATTCAAAAAATAATTTTCTACAGTCGCAAATTTTAAGTGCGCCAGGGATTGCCTTTTCTATAGTAAATTATTCAAAAAATAATTTTTTACTGTCACAAATTTTAAATATCCCAGGGATTGCCTTTTCTATAGTAAAATATTCAAAAAATAATTTTTTACTGTCGCAAATTTTAAATATCCCAGGGATTGCCTTTTCTATAGTAAATTATTCAAAAAATAATTTTTTACTCTCGCAAATTTCAATTTCGCCAGGGATTGCCTTTTCTATAGTAAATTATTCAAAAAATTATTTTTTACTGTCGCAAATTTTAATTACGCCAGGGATTGCCTTTTCTATAGTAAATTATTCAAAAAATAATTTTCTACTGTCGCAAATTTTAATTACGCCAGGGATTGCCTTTTCTATAGTAAATTATTCAAAAAATAATTTTCAACTGTCGCAAATTTTAATTACGCCAGGGATTGCCTTTCCTATCGTAAATTATTCAAAAAATAATTTTCTACTGTTGCAAATTTTAATTGCGCCAGGGATTGCCTTTTCTATAGTAAATTATTCAAAAAATAATTTTTTATTGTTGCAAATTTTAATTACGCCAGGGATTGCCTTTTCTATAGTAAATTATTCAAAAAATAATTTTCTACTGTTGCAAATTTTAATTGCGCCAGGGATTGCCTTTTCTATAGTAAATTATTCAAAAAATAATTTTTTACTGTCGCAAATTTTAATTACGCCAGGGATTGCCTTTTCTATAGTAAATTATTCAAAAAATAATTTTTTACTGTCGCAAATTTTAATTACGCCAGGGATTGCCTTTTCTATAGTAAATTTTTCAAAAAATAATTTTATACTGTCGCAAATTTTAAATACGCCAGGGATTGCCTTTTCTATAGTAAATTATTCAAAAAATAATTTTCTACTGTCGCAAATTTTAATTACGCCAGGGATTGCCTTTTCTATAGTAAATTATTCAAAAAATAATTTTTTACTGTCGCAAATTTTAATTACGCCAGGGATTGCCTTTTCTATAGTAAATTATTCAAAAAATAATTTTCTACTGTTGCAAATTTTATTGCGCCAGGGATTGCCTTTTCTATAGTAAATTATTCAAAAAATAATTTTTTACTGTCGCAAATTTTAATTACGCCAGGGATTGCCTTTTCTATAGTAAATTATTCAAAAAATAATTTTCTACTGTTGCAAATTTTAATTGCGCCAGGGATTGCCTTTTCTATAGTAAATTATCCAAAAAATAATTTTTTACTGTCGCAAATTTTAATTACGCCAGGGATTGCCTTTTCTATAGTAAATTATTCAAAAAATAATTTTCTACTGTTGCAAATTTTAATTACGCCAGGGATTGCCTTTTCTATAGTAAATTATTCAAAAAATAATTTTTTACTGTCGCAAATTTTAAATATCCCAGGGATTGCCTTTTCTATAGTAAATTATTCAAAAATTAATTTTCTACTGTCGCAAATTGTAATTACGCCAGGGATTGCGTTTTCTATAGTAAATTATTCAAAAAATAATTTTCTTTTGTCGCAAATTTTAATTACGCCAGGGATTGCCTTTTCTATAGTAAATTATTCAAAAAATAATTTTTTACTGTTGCAAATTTTAATTGCGCCAGGGATTGCCTTTTCTATAGTAAATTATTCAAAAAATAATTTTCTACTCTCGCAAATTTTAATTACGCCAGGGATTGCCTTTTCTATAGTAAATTATTCAAAAAATAATTTTTTACTGTCGCAAATTTTAATTACGCCAGGGATTGCCTTTTCTATAGTAAATTTTTCAAAAAATAATTTTATACTGTCGCAAATTTTAAATACGCCAGGGATTGCCTTTTCTATAGTAAATTTTGCAAAAAATAATTTTTTACTGTCGCAAATTTTAATTACCCCAGGGATTGCCTTTTCTATAGTAAATTATTCAAAAAATAATTTTCTACTGGCGCAAATGTTAATTGCGCCAGGGATTGCCTTTTCTATAGTAAACTTTTCAAAAAATAATTTTTTACTGTCGCAAATTTTAATTACGCCAGGGATTGCCTTTTCTATAGTAAACTTTTCAAAAAATAATTTTCTACTGTCGCAAATTTTAATTGCGCCAGGGATTGCCTTTTCTATAGTAAATTATTCAAAAAATTTTTTTTACTGTCGCAAATTTTGAAATATCCCAGGGATTGCCTTTTCTATAGTAAATTATTCAAAAAATAATTTTTTACTCTCGCAAATTTCAATTTCGCCAGGTAAATTTTTCACAAATTAATTTTCTAATGTCGCAAATTTTAATTACGCCAGGGATTGCCTTTTCTATAGTAAATTGTTCAAAAAATTATTTTCAACTGTCGCAAATTTTAATTGCGCCAGGGATTGACTTTTCTATAGTAAATTATTCAAAAAATAATTTTCTACTGTCGCAAATTTTAAGTGCGCCAAGGATTGCCTTTTCTATAGTAAATTATTCAAAAAATAATTTTTTTACTGTCGCAAATTTTAAATATCCCAGGGATTGCCTTTTCTATAGTAAATTATTCAAAAAATAATTTTTTACTGTCGCAAATTTTAAATATCCCAGGGATTGCCTTTTCTATAGTAAATTATTCAAAAAATAATTTTTTACTGTCGCAAATTTTAATTACGCCAGGGATTGCCTTTTCTATAGTAAATTATTCAAAAAATAATTTTCTACTGTCTCAAATTTTAATTACGCCAGGGATTGCCTTTTCTATAGTAAACTTTTCAAAAAATAATTTTTTACTGTCGCAAATTTTAATTACGCCAGGGATTGCCTTTTCTATAGTAAATTATTCAAAAAATAATTTTCTACTGTCGCAAATTTTAAATACGCCAGGGATTGCCTTTTCTATAGTAAATTATTCAAAAAATAATTTTCTACTGTCGCAAATTTTAATTACGCCAGGGATTGCCTTTTCTATAGTAAATTATTCAAAAAATAATTTTTCACTGTCGCAAATTTTAATTCCGCCAGGGATTGCCTTTTCTATAGTAAATTATTCAAAAAATAATTTTCTACTGTCGCAAATTTTAAATATCCCAGGGATTGCCTTTTCTATAGTAAATTATTCAAAAAATAATTTTCTACTGTCGCAAATTTTAATTACGCCAGGGATTGCCTTTTCTATAGTAAATTATTCAAAAAATAATTTTTTACTGTCGCAAATTTTAATTGCGCCACTATAGTAAATTTCTCACAAAATAAGTTTTTACTGTCGCAAATTTTAATTGCGCCAGGGATTGCCTTTTCTATAGTAAATTATTCAAAAAATAATTTTTTACTGTCGCAAATTCTAATTGCGCCAGAGATTGCCTTTTCTATAGTAAATTATTCAAAAAATAATTTTCTACTGTCGCAAATTTTAATTACGCCAGGGATTGCCTTTTCTATAATAAATTATTCAAAAAATAATTTTCTACAGTCGCAAATTTTAATTGCGCCAGGGATTGCCTTTTCTATAGTAAATTATTCAAAAAATAATTTTTTACTGTCGCAAATTTTAATTGCGCCAGGGATTGCCTTTTCTATAGTAAATTATTCAAAAAATAATTTTTTACTGTCGCAAATTTTAATTGCGCCAGGGATTGCCTTTTCTATAGTAAATTATTCAAAAAATAATTTTTTACTGTCGCAAATTTTAAATACGCCAGGGATTGCCTTTTCTATAGTAAATTATTCAAAAAATAATTTTCTGCTGTCGCAAATTTTAATTACGCCAGGGATTGCCTTTTCTATTGTAAATTATTCAAAAAATAATTTTTTACTGTCCCAAATTTCAAATCCGCCAGGGATTACCTTTTCTATAGTAAATTATTCAAAAAATAATTTTTTACTGTCGCAAATTTTAAATATCCCAGGGATTGCCTTTTCTGTAGTAAATTATTCAAAAAATAATTTTTTAGTGTCGCAAATTTTAATTGCGCCAGGGATTGCCTTTTCTTTAGTAAATTATTCAAAAAATAATTTTTTACTATCGCAAATTTTAAGTGCGCCAGGGATTGCCTTTTCTATAGTAAATTTTGCAAAAAATAATTTTTTACTGTCGCAAATTTTAAATACGCCAGGGATTGCCTTTTCTATAGTAAATTATTCAAAAAATAATTTTCAACTGTCGCAAATTGTAATTGCGCCTGGGATTGCCTTTTATATAGTAAATTATTCAAAAAATAATTTTTTACTGTCGCAAATTTTAATTAGGCCAGGGATTGCCTTTTCTATAGTAAATTATTCAAAAAATAATTTTCTGCTGTCGCAAATTTTAATTACGCCAGGGATTGCCTTTTCTATTGTAAATTATTCAAAAAATAATTTTTTACTGTCCCAAATTTCAAATCCGCCAGGGATTACCTTTTCTATAGTAAATTATTCAAAAAATAATTTTTTACTGTCGCAAATTTTAATTACGCCAGGGATTGCCTTTTCTATAGTAAATTATTCAAAAAATAATTTTCTACTGTCGCAAATTTTAATTGCGCCAGGGATTGCCTTTTCTATAGTAAATTGTTCAAAAAATAATTTTTTACTGTCGCAAATTTTAATTACGCCAGGAATTGTCTTTTCTATAGTAAATTATTCAAAAAATAATTTTCAACTGTCGCAAATTTTAATTACGCCAGGGATTGCCTTTTCTATAGTAAATTTTTCAAAAAATAATGTTATACTGTCGCAAATTTTAAATACGCCAGGGATTGCCTTTTCTATAGTAAATGATTCAAAAAATAATTTTTTACTGTCGCAAATTTTAACTACGCCAGGGATTGCCTTTTCTATAGTAAATTATTCAAAAAATAATTTTCTACTGTCGCAAATTTTAATTGCGCCAGGGATTGCCTTTTCTATAGTAAACTTTTCAAAAAATAATTTTTTACTGTTGCAAATTTTAATTACGCCAGGGATTGCCTTTTCTATAAAAAACTTTTCAAAAAATAATTTTCTACTGTCGCAAATTTTAATTGCGCTAGGGATTGCCTTTTCTATAGTAAATTATTCAAAAAATAATTTTCTACTGTCGCAAATTTTAAATATCCCAGGGATTGCCTTTTCTATAGTAAATTATTCAAAAAATAATTTTTTACTCTCGCAAATTTCAATTTCGCCAGGGATTGCCTTTTCTATAGTAAATTATTCAAAAAATTATTTTTTACTGTCGCAAATTTTAATTACGCCAGGGATTGCCTTTTCTATAGTAAATTTTTCAAAAAATAATTTTCTACTGTCGCAAATTTTAATTGCGCCAGGGATTGCCTTTTCTACAGTAAATTATTCAAAAAATAATTTTCAACTGTCGCAAATATTAATTACGCCAGGGATTGCCTTTTCTATAGTAAATTTTTCAAAAAATAATTTTATACTGTCGCAAATTTTAAATACGCCAGGGATTGCCTTTTCTATAGTAAATTATTCAAAAAATAATTTTCTACTGTCGCAAATTTTAACTACGCCAGGGATTGCCTTTTCTATAGTAAATTATTCAAAAAATAATTTTCTACTGTCGCAAATTTTAATTGCGCTAGGGATTGCCTTTTCTATAGTAAACTTTTCAAAAAATAATTTTTTACTGTCGCAAATTTTAATTACGCCAGGGATTGCCTTTTCTATAGTAAACTTTTCAAAAAATAATTTTCTACTGTCGCAAATTTTAATTGCGCCAGGGATTGCCTTTTCTATAGTAAATTATTCAAAAAATAATTTTCTACTGTCGCAAATTTTAAATATCCCAGGGATTGCCTTTTCTATAGTAAATTATTCAAAAAATAATTTTTTACTGTCGCAAATTTTAATTACGCCAGGTAAATTTTTCACAAATTAATTTTCTACTGTCGCAAATTTTAATTACGCCAGGGATTGCCTTTTCTATAGTAAATTATTCAAAAAATAATTTTCAACTGTCGCGAATTTTAATTGCGCCAGTGATTGCCTTTTTTATAGTAAATTATTCAAAAAATAATTTTCTACAGTCGCAAATTTTAAGTGCGCCAGGGATTGCCTTTTCTATAGTAAATTATTCAAAAAATAATTTTTTACTGTCACAAATTTTAAATATCCCAGGGATTGCCTTTTCTATAGTAAAATATTCAAAAAATAATTTTTTACTGTCGCAAATTTTAAATATCCCAGGGATTGCCTTTTCTATAGTAAATTATTCAAAAAATAATTTTTTACTCTCGCAAATTTCAATTTCGCCAGGTATTGCCTTTTCTATAGTAAATTATTCAAAAAATTATTTTTTACTGTCGCAAATTTTAATTACGCCAGGGATTGCCTTTTCTATAGTAAATTATTCAAAAAATAATTTTCTACTGTCGCAAATTTTAAGTGCGCCAGGGATTGCCTTTTCTATAGTAAATTATTCACAAAATAATTTTCTCTGTTGCAAATTTTAATTGCGCCAGGGATTGCCTTTTCTATAGTAAATTATTCAAAAAATAATTTTTTGCTGTCGCAAATTTTAATTACGTCAGGGATTGCCTTTTCTATAGTAAATTATTCAAAAAATAATTTTTTACTGTCGCAAATTTTAATTGCGCCTGGGATTGCCTTTTCTATAGTAAATTATTCAAAAAATAATTTTATACTGTCGCAAATTTTAAATACGCCAGGGATTGCCTTTTCTATAGTAAATTATTCAAAAAATAATTTTCTACTGTCGCAAATTTTAAATACGCCAGGGATTGCCTTTTCTACAGTAAATTATTCAAAAAATAATTTTTTACTGTCGCAAATTTTAATTGCGCCAGGGATTGCCTTTTCTATAGTAAATTATTCAAAAAATAATTTTATACTGTCGCAAATTTTAAATACGCCAGGGATTGCCTTTTCTATAGTAAATTATTCAAAAAATAATTTTCTACTGTCGCAAATTTTAATTACGCCAGGTAAATTTTTCACATATTAATTTTCTACTGTCGCAAATTTTAATTACGCCAGGGATTGCCTTTTCTATAGTAAATTATTCAAAAAATAATTTTTTACTGTCACAAATTTTAAATACGCCAGGGATTGCCTTTTCTATAGTAAATTATTCAAAAAATAATTTTCTACTGTCGCAAATTTTAAGTGCGCCAGGGATTGCCTATTCTATAGTAAATTATTCAAAAAATAATTTTCTACTGTTGCAAATTTTAATTGCGCCAGGGATTGCCTTTTCTATAGTAAATTATTCAAAAAATAATTTTATACTGTCGCAAATTTTAAATACGCCAGGGATTGCCTTTTCTATAGTAAAATATTCAAAAAATAATTTTCTACTGTCGCAAATTTCAATTACGCCAGGGATTGCCTTTTCTATAGTAAATTATTCAAAAATTAATTTTTTACTATCGCAAGTTTTAATTGCGCCAGGGATTGCCTTTTCTATAGTAAATTATTCAAAAAATAATTTTCTACTGTCGCAAATTTTAATTGCGCCAGGGATTGCCTTTTCTATAGTAAACTTTTCAAAAAATAATTTTCTACTGTCGCAAATTTTAATTACGCCAGGGATTGCCTTTTCTATAGTAAATTATTCAAAAAATAATTTTCAACTGTCGCAAATTTTAAATATCCCATGGATTGCCTTTTCTATAGTAAATTATTCAAAAAATAATTTTATACTGTCGCAAATTTTAAATACGCCAGGGATTGCCTTTTCTATAGTAAATTATTCAAAAAATATTTTTCTACTGTCGCAAATTTTAATTACGCCAGGGATTGCCTTTTCTATAGTAAATTATTCAAAAAATAATTTTCAACTGTCGCAAATTTTAATTGCGCCAGGGATTGCCTTTTCTATAGTAAATTATTCAAAAAATAATTTTTTACTGTCGCAAATTTTAAGTGCGCCAGGGATTGCCTTTTCTATAGTAAATTATTCAAAAAATAATTTTCTACTGTTGCAAATTTTAATTGCGCCAGGGATTGCCTTTTCTATAGCAAATTATTCAAAAAAATAATTTTCTACTGTCGCAAATTTTAATTACGCCAGGGATTGCCTTTTCTATAGTAAATTATTCAAAAAATAATTTTTTACTCTCGCAAATTTCAATTTCGCCAGGTATATATTTCACAAATTAATTTTCTACTGTCGCGAATTGTAATTACGCCTGGGATTGCCTTTTCTATAGTAAATTATTCAAAAAATAATTTTTTAATATCGCAAGTTTTAATTGCGCCAGGGATTGCCTTTTCTACAGTAAATTTTGCAAAAAATAATTTTTTACTGTCGCAAATTTTAATTGCGCCAGGGATTGCCTTTTCTATAGTAAATTATTCAAAAAATAATTTTTTACTGTCGCAAATTTTAATTGCGCCAGGGATTGCCTTTTCTATAGTAAATTATTCAAAAAATAATTTTTTACTATCGCAAATTTTAAATACGCCAGGGATTGCCTTTTCTACAGTAAATTTTGCAAAAAATAATTTTTTACTGTCGCAAATTTTAATTACGGCAGGGATTGCCTTTTCTATAGTAAATTATTCAAAAAATAATTTTTTACTGTCGCAAATTTTAATTACGCCAGGGATTGCCTTTTCTATAGTAAATTATTCAAAAAATAATTTTTTACTGTCGCAAATTTTAATTACGCCAGGAATTGCCTTTTCTATAGTAAATTTTTCAAAAAATAATTTTATACTGTCGCAAATTTTAAATACGCCAGGGATTGCCTTTTCTATAGTAAATTATTCAAAAAATAATTTTTTACTCTCGCAAATTTCAATTTCGCCAGGGATTGCCTTTTCTATAGTAAATTATTCAAAAAATAATTTTTTACTGTCGCAAATTTTAGTTACGCCAGGGATTTCCTTTTCTATAGTAAATTATTCAAAAAAAATTTTCTACTGTCGCAAAGTTTAAGTGCGCCAGGGATTGCCTTTCCTATAGTAAATTATTCAAAAAATAATTTTCTACTGTTGCAAATTTTAATTGCGCCAGGGATTGCCTTTTCTATAGTAAATTATTCAAAAAATAATTTTTTACTGTCGCAAATTTTAAATACGCCAGGGATTGCCTTTTCTATAGTAAATTATTCAAAAGATAATTTTCTACTCTCGCAAATTTTAAATACGCCAGGGATTGCCTTTTCTACAGTAAATTATTCAAAAAATAATTTTTTACTGTCGCAAATTTTAATTGCGCCAGGTATTGCCTTTTCTACAGTAAATTATTCAAAAAATATTTTTATACTGCCGCAAATTTTAAATACGCCAGGGATTGCCTTTTCTATAGTAAATTATTCAAAAAATAATTTTCTACTGTCGCAAATTTTAATTACGCCAGGTAAATTTTTCACAAATTAATTTTCTACTGTCGCAAATTTTAATTACGCCAGGGATTGCCTTTTCTATAGTAAATTATTCAAAAAATAATTTTCAACTGTCGCAAATTTTAATTGCGCCAGGTATTGCCTTTTCTATAGTCAATTATTCAAAAAATAATTTTCTACTGTCGCAAATTTTAAGTGCGCCAGGGATTGCCTTTTCTATAGTAAATTATTCAAAAAATAATTTTCTACTGTCGCAAATTTTAAGTGCGCCAGGGATTGCCTTTTCTATAGTAAATTATTCAAAAAATAATTTTCTACTGTCGCAAATTTTAATTACGCCAGGGATTGCCTTTTCTATAGTAAATTATTCAAAAAATAATTTTCAACTGTCGCAAATTTTAAATATCCCAGGGATTGCCTTTTCTATAGTAAATTATTCAAAAAATAATTTTCAACTGTCGCAAATTTTAATTACGTCAGGGATTGCCTTTTCTATAGTCAATTATTCAAAAAATAATTTTATACTGTCGCAAATTTTAAATACGCCAGGGATTGCCTTTTCTATAGTAAATTATTCAAAAAATAATTTTCTACTGTCGCAAATTTTAATTACGCCAGGGATTGCCTTTTCCATAGTAAATTATTCAAAAAATATTTTTTTAATATCGCAAGTTTTAATTACCCCAGGGATTGCCTTTTCTATAGTAAATTATTCAAAAAATAATTTTCTACTGTCGCTAATTTTAATTGCGCCAGGGATTGCCTTTTCTATAGTAAACTTTTCAAAAAATAAATTTCTACTATCGCAAATTTTAATTACGCCAGGGATTGCCTTTTCTATAGTAAATTATTCAAAAAATAATTTTCAACTGTCGCAAATTTTAAATATCCCATGGATTGCCTTTTCTATAGTAAATTATTCAAAAAGTAATTTTCAACTGTCGCAAATTTTAATTGCGCCAGGGATTGCCTTTTCTATAGTAAATTATTAAAAAAATAATTTTCAACTGTCGCAAGTTTTAATTACGCCAGGGATTGCCTTTTCTATAGTAAATTATTCAAAAAATAATTTTCTACTGTCGCAAATTTTAATTGCGCCAGGGATTGCCTTTTCTATAGTAAACTTTTCAAAAAATAATTTTATACTGCCGCAAATTTTAAATACGCCAGGAATTGCCTTTTCTATAGTAAATTATTCAAAAAATAATTTTCTACTGTCGCAAATTTTAATTACGCCAGGTAAATTTTTCACAAATTAATTTTCTACTGTCGCAAATTTTAATTACGCCAGGGATTGCCTTTTCTATAGTAAATTATTCAAAAAATAATTTTCAACTGTCGCAAATTTTAATTGCGCCAGGGATTGCCTTTTCTATAGTAAATTATTCAAAAAATAATTTTCTACTGTCGCAAATTTTAAGTGCGCCAGGGATTGCCTTTTCTATAGTAAATTATTCAAAAAATAATTTTCTACTGTTGCAAATTTTAATTGCGCCAGGGATTGCCTTTTCTATAGTAAATTATTCAAAAAATTATTTTATACTGTCGCAAATTTTAAATACGCCAGGGATTGCCTTTTCTATAATAAATTATTCAAAAAATAATTTTCAACTCTCGCAAATTTTAAATATCCCAGGGATTGCCTTTTCTATAGTAAATTATTAAAAAAATAATTTTCAACTGTCGCAAATTTTAATTACGCCAGGGATTGCCTTTTCTATAGTAAATTATTCAAAAAATAATTTTATACTGTCGCAAATTTTAAATACGCCAGGGATTGCCTTTTCTATAGTAAATTATTCAAAAAATAATTTTCTACTGTCGCAAATTTTAATTACGCCAGGGATTGCCTTTTCTATAGTAAATTATTCAAAAAATAATTTTTTACTATCGCAAGTTTTAATTACGCCAGGGATTGCCTTTTCTATAGTAAATTATTCAAAAAATAATTTTCTACTGTCGCAAATTTTAATTGCGCCAGGGATTGCCTTTTCTATAGTAAACATTTCAAAAAATAATTTTCTACTGTCGCAAATTTTAATTACGCCAGGGATTGCCTTTTCTATAGTAAATTATTCAAAAAATAATTTTATACTGTCGCAAATTTTAAATACGCCAGGGATTGCCTTTTCTATAGTAAATTATTCAAAAAATAATTTTCTACTGTCGCAAATTTTAATTACGCCAGGGATTGCCTTTTCTATAGTAAATTATTCAAAAAATTATTTTTTACTATCGCAAGTTTTAATTACGCCAGGGATTGCCTTTTCTATAGTAAATTATTCAAAAAATAATTTTCTACTGTCGCAAATTTTAATTGCGCCAGGGATTGCCTTTTCTATAGTAAACTTTTCAAAAAATAATTTTCTACTGTCGCAAATTTTAATTAAGACAGGGATTGCTTTTCTATAGTAAATTATTCAAAAAATAATTTTCTATTGTCGCAAATTTTAATTGCGCCAGGGATTGCCTTTTCTATAGTAAACTTTTCAAAAAATAATTTTCTACTGTCGCAAATTTTAATTACGCCAGGGTGTGCCTTTTCTATAGTAAATTATTCAAAAAATAATTTTATACTATCG
>CAWVNZ010000052.1:0-35000 GCA_963930735.1 Dioctria linearis
CCTGGCGTAATTAAAATTTGCGACAGTTGAAAATTATTTTTTGAATAATTTACTATATAAAAGGCAATCCCTGGCGCAATTAAAATCTGCGACAGTATAAAATTATTTTTTGAATAATTTACTATAGAAAAGGCAATCCCTGGCGTAATTAAAATTTGCGACAGTAGAAAATTATTTTTTGAATAATTTACTATAGAAAAGGCATTCCCTGGCGTAATTAAAATTTGCGACAGTAGAAAATTATTTTTTGAAAAGTTTACTATAGAAAAGGCAATCCTTGGCGTAATTAAAATTTGCGACAGTAAAAAATTATTTTTTGAATAATTTACTATAGAAAAGGCAATCCCTGGCGGATTTGAAATTTGCGACAGTTGAAAATTATTTTTTGAATAGTTTACTATAGAAAAGGCAATCCCTGGCGTAATTAAAATTTGCGACAGTAAAAAATTATTTTTTGAATAATTTACTATAGAAAAGGCAATCCCTGGCGCAATTAAAATTTGCGACAGTATAAAATTATTTTTTGAATAATTTACTATAGAAAAGGCAATCCCTGGCGTAATTAAAATTTGCGACAGTAGAAAATTATTTTTTGAATAATTTACTATAGAAAAGGCAATCCCTGTCGTAATTAAAATTTGCGACAATTGAAAGTTATTTTTTGAATAATTTACTATAAAAAAGGCAATCATTGGCGTAATTAAAATTTGCGACAGTAGAAAATTATTTTTTGAATAATTTACTATAGAAAAGGCAATCCCTGGCGTAATTAAAATTTGCGACAGTTGAAAATTATTTTTTGAATAATTTACTATAGAAAAGGCAATCTCTGGCGTAATTAAAATTTGCGACAGTTGAAAATTATTTTTTGAATAATTTACTATAGAAAAGGCAATCCCTGGCGCAATTAAAATTTGCGACAGTAGAAAATTATTTTTTGAATAATTTACTATAGAAAAGGCAATCCCTGGCGTAATTAAAATTTGCGACAGTAAAAAATTATTTTTTGAAAAATTTACTATAGAAAAGGCAATCCCTGGCGCAATTAAAATTTGCGACAGTTGAAAATTATTTTTTGAATAATTTACTATAGAAAAGGCAATCCCTGGCGTAATTAAAATTTGCGACAGTAGAAAATTATTTTTTGAATAATTTACTATAGAAGAGGCAATCCCTGGCGCAATTAAAACTTGCGATAGTAAAAAATTATTTTTTGAATAATTTACTATAGAAAAGGCAATCCCTGGCGTAATTAAAATTTGCGACATTAAAAAATTATTTTTTGAAAAATTTACTATAGAAAAGGCAATCCCTGGCGTAATTAAAATTTGCGACAGTTGAAAATTATTTTTTGAATAATTTACTATAGAAAAGGCAATCCCTGGCGCAATTAAAACTTGCGACAGTATAAAATTTTTTTTTGAATAATTTACTATAGAATAGGCAATCCCTGGCGTAATTAAAATTTGCGACAGTAGAAAATTATTTTTTGAATAATTTACTATAGAAAAGGCAATCCCTGGGATATTTAAAATTTGCGACAGTAAAAAATTATTTTTTGAATAATTTACTATAGAAAAGGCAATCCCTGGCGTAATTAAAATTTGCGACAGTTGAAAATTATTTTTTGAATAATTTACTATAGAAAAGGCAATCCCTGGCGTAATTAAAATTTGCGACAGTTGAAAATTATTTTTTGAATCATTTACTATAGAAAAGGCAATCCCTGGCGCAATTAAAATTTGCGACAGTATAAAATTATTTTTTGAATAATTTACTATAGAAAAGGCAATCCCTGGCGGATTTGAAATTTGCGACAGTTGAAAATTATTTTTTGAATAATTTACTATAGAAAAGGCAATCCCTGGCGGATTTGAAATTTGCGACAGTTGAAAATTATTTTTTGAATAATTTACTATAGAAAAGGCAATCCCTGGCGTAATTAAAATTTGCGACAGTATAAAATTATTTTTTGAATAATTTACTATAGAAAAGGCAATCCCTGGCCTAATTAAAATTTGAGACAGTAGAAAATTATTTTTTGAATAATTTACTATAGAAAAGGCAATCCCTGGCGTAATTAAAATTTGCGACAGTAGAAAATTATTTTTTGAAAAGTTTACTATATAAAAGGCAATCCCTGGCGTAATTAAAATTTGCGACAGTAAAAAATTATTTTTTGAATAATTTACTATATAAAAGGCAATCCCTGGCGTAATTAAAATTTGCGTCAGTTGAAAATTATTTTTTGAATAATTTACTATAGAAAAGGCAATCCCTGGCGCAATTAAAATTTGCGACAGTAAAAAATTATTTTTTGAATAATTTACTATAGAAAAGGCAATCCCTGGCGGATTTGAAATTTGCGACAGTAGAAAATTATTTTTTGAATAATTTACTATAGAAAAGGCAATCGCTGGCGTAATTAAAATTTGCGACAGTAGAAAATTATTTTTTGAATAATTTACTATAGAAAAGGCAATCCCTGGCGCAATTAAAATTTGCGACAGTTGAAAATTATTTTTTGAATAATTTACTATTGAAAAGGCAATCCCTGGCGTAATTAAAATTTGCGACAGTTGAAAATTATTTTTTGAATAATTTACTATATAAAAGGCAATCCCTGGCGCAATTAAAATCTGCGACAGTATAAAATTATTTTTTGAATAATTTACTATAGAAAAGGCAATCCCTGGCGTAATTAAAATTTGCGACAGTAGAAAATTATTTTTTGAATAATTTACTATAGAAAAGGCATTCCCTGGCGTAATTAAAATTTGCGACAGTAGAAAATTATTTTTTGAAAAGTTTACTCTAGAAAAGGCAATCCTTGGCGTAATTAAAATTTGCGACAGTAAAAAATTATTTTTTGAATAATTTACTATAGAAAAGGCAATCCCTGGCGGATTTGAAATTTGCGACAGTTGAAAATTATTTTTTGAATAGTTTACTATAGAAAAGGCAATCCCTGGCGTAATTAAAATTTGCGACAGTAAAAAATTATTTTTTGAATAATTTACTATAGAAAAGGCAATCCCTGGCGCAATTAAAATTTGCGACAGTATAAAATTATTTTTTGAATAATTTACTATAGAAAAGGCAATCCCTGGCGTAATTAAAATTTGCGACAGTAGAAAATTATTTTTTGAATAATTTACTATAGAAAAGGCAATCCCTGTCGTAATTAAAATTTGCGACAATTGAAAGTTATTTTTTGAATAATTTACTATAAAAAAGGCAATCATTGGCGTAATTAAAATTTGCGACAGTAGAAAATTATTTTTTGAATAATTTACTATAGAAAAGGCAATCCCTGGCGTAATTAAAATTTGCGACAGTTGAAAATTATTTTTTGAATAATTTACTATAGAAAAGGCAATCTCTGGCGTAATTAAAATTTGCGACAGTTGAAAATTATTTTTTGAATAATTTACTATAGAAAAGGCAATCCCTGGCGCAATTAAAATTTGCGACAGTAGAAAATTATTTTTTGAATAATTTACTATAGAAAAGGCAATCCCTGGCGCAATTAAAATTTGCGACAGTAGAAAATTATTTTTTGAATAATTTACTATAGAAAAGGCAATCCCTGGCGTAATTAAAATTTGCGACAGTAAAAAATTATTTTTTGAAAAATTTACTATAGAAAAGGCAATCCCTGGCGCAATTAAAATTTGCGACAGTTGAAAATTATTTTTTGAATAATTTACTATAGAAAAGGCAATCCCTGGCGTAATTAAAATTTGCGACAGTAGAAAATTATTTTTTGAATAATTTACTATAGAAGAGGCAATCCCTGGCGCAATTAAAACTTGCGATAGTAAAAAATTATTTTTTGAATAATTTACTATAGAAAAGGCAATCCCTGGCGCAATTAAAATTTGCGACAGTATAAAATTATTTTTTGAATAATTTACTATAGAAAAGGCAATCCCTGGCGTAATTAAAATTTGCGACATTTGAAAATAATTTTTTGAATAATTTACTATAGAAAAGGCAATCCCTGGCGCAATTAAAACTTGCGACAGTAGAAAATTATTTTTTGAATAATTTACTATAGAAAAGGCAATCCCTGTCGTAATTAAAATTTGCGACAATTGAAAGTTATTTTTTGAATAATTTACTATAAAAAAGGCAATCATTGGCGTAATTAAAATTTGCGACAGTAGAAAATTATTTTTTGAATAATTTACTATAGAAAAGGCAATCCCTGGCGTAATTAAAATTTGCGACAGTTGAAAATTATTTTTTGAATAATTTACTATAGAAAAGGCAATCTCTGGCGTAATTAAAATTTGCGACAGTTGAAAATTATTTTTTGAATAATTTACTATAGAAAAGGCAATCCCTGGCGCAATTAAAATTTGCGACAGTAGAAAATTATTTTTTGAATAATTTACTATAGAAAAGGCAATCCCTGGCGTAATTAAAATTTGCGACAGTAAAAAATTATTTTTTGAAAAATTTACTATAGAAAAGGCAATCCCTGGCGCAATTAAAATTTGCGACAGTTGAAAATTATTTTTTGAATAATTTACTATAGAAAAGGCAATCCCTGGCGTAATTAAAATTTGCGACAGTAGAAAATTATTTTTTGAATAATTTACTATAGAAGAGGCAATCCCTGGCGCAATTAAAACTTGCGATAGTAAAAAATTATTTTTTGAATAATTTACTATAGAAAAGGCAATCCCTGGCGTAATTAAAATTTGCGACAGTAAAAAATTATTTTTTGAAAAATTTACTATAGAAAAGGCAATCCCTGGCGTAATTAAAATTTGCGACAGTTGAAAATTATTTTTTGAATAATTTACTATAGAAAAGGCAATCCCTGGCGCAATTAAAACTTGCGACAGTATAAAATTTTTTTTTGAATAATTTACTATAGAATAGGCAATCCCTGGCGTAATTAAAATTTGCGACAGTAGAAAATTATTTTTTGAATAATTTACTATAGAAAAGGCAATCCCTGGGATATTTAAAATTTGCGACAGTAAAAAATTATTTTTTGAATAATTTACTATAGAAAAGGCAATCCCTGGCGTAATTAAAATTTGCGACAGTTGAAAATTATTTTTTGAATAATTTACTATAGAAAAGGCAATCCCTGGCGTAATTAAAATTTGCGACAGTTGAAAATTATTTTTTGAATCATTTACTATAGAAAAGGCAATCCCTGGCGCAATTAAAATTTGCGACAGTATAAAATTATTTTTTGAATAATTTACTATAGAAAAGGCAATCCCTGGCGGATTTGAAATTTGCGACAGTTGAAAATTATTTTTTGAATAATTTACTATAGAAAAGGCAATCCCTGGCGGATTTGAAATTTGCGACAGTTGAAAATTATTTTTTGAATAATTTACTATAGAAAAGGCAATCCCTGACGTAATTAAAATTTGCGACAGTAGAAAATTATTTTTTGAATAATTTACTATAGAAAAGGCAATCCCTGGCTTAATTAAAATTTGCGACAGTAAAAAATTATTTTTTGAATAATTTACTATAGAAAAGGCAATCCCTGCCGTAATTAAAATTTGCGACAGTAAAAAATTATTTTTTGAAAAATTTACTATAGAAAAGGCAATCCTTGGCGGAATTAAAATTTGCGACAGTTGAAAATTATTTTTTGCAAAATTTACTATAGAAAAGGCAATCCCTGGCGCACTTTAAATTTGCGACAGTAAAAAAAATATTTTTTGAATAATTTACTATAGAAAAGTCAATCCCTGGCGCAATTAAAATTTGCGACAGTTGAAAATTATTTTTTGAATAATTTACTATAGAAAAGGCAATCCCTGGCGTAATTAAAATTTGCGACAGTAAAAAATTATTTTTGGAAAAATTTACTATAGAAAAGGCAATCCCTGGCGTAATTAAAATTTGCGACATTTGAAAATAATTTTTTGAATAATTTACTATAGAAAAGGCAATCCCTGGCGCAATTAAAACTTGCGACAGTAGAAAATTATTTTTTGAATAATTTAATATAGAAAAGGCAATCCCTGTCGTAATTAAAATTTGCGACAATAGAAAAGTATTTTTTGAATAATTTACTATAAAAAAGGCAATCCCTGGCGTAATTAAAATTTGCGACAGTAGAAAATTATTTTTTGAATAATTTACTATAGAAAAGGCAATCCCTGGCGTAATTAAAATTTGCGACAGTTGAAAATTATTTTTTGAATAATTTACTATAGAAAAGGCAATCCCTGGCGTAATTAAAATTTGCGACAGTTGAAAATTATTTTTTGAATAATTTACTATAGAAAAGGCAATCCCTGGCGCAATTAAAATTTGCGACAGTAGAAAATTATTTTTTGAGTAATTTACTATAGAAAAGGCAATCCCTGGCGTAATTAAAATTTGCGACAGTAAAAAATTATTTTTTGAAAAATTTACTATAGAAAAGGCAATCCCTGGCGCAATTAAAATTTGCGACAGTTGAAAATTATTTTTTGAATAATTTACTATAGAAAAGGCAATCCCTGGCGTAATTAAAATTTGCGACAGTAGAAAATTATTTTTTGAATAATTTACTATAGAAAAGGCAATCCCTGGCGCAATTAAAACTTGCGATAGTAAAAAATTATTTTTTGAATAATTTACTATAGAAAAGGCAATCCCTGGCGTAATTAAAATTTGCGACAGTAAAAAATTATTTTTTGAATAATTTACAATAGAAAAGGCAATCCCTGGCGCACTTAAAATTTGCGACAGTAAAAAATTATTTTTTGAATAATATACTATAGAAAAGGCAATCCCTGGCGTAATTAAAATTTGCGACAGTTTAAAATTATTTTTGAATAATATACTATAGAAAATGCAATCCTTGGCGTAATTAAAATTTGCGACAGTTGAAAATTATTTTTTGCAAAATTTACTATAGAAAAGGCAATCCCTGGCGTAATTAAAATTTGCGACAGTAGAAAATTATTTTTTGAATAATTTACTATAGAAAAGGCAATCCCTGGCTTAATTAAAATTTGCGACAGTAAAAAATTATTTTTTGAATAATTTACTATAGAAAAGGCAATCCCTGGCGTAATTAAAATTTGCGACAGTAAAAAATTATTTTTTGAAAAATTTACTATAGAAAAGGCAATCCCTGGCGCAATTAAAATTTGCGACAGTTGAAAATTATTTTTTGAATAATTTACTATAGAAAAGGCAATCCCTGGCGCAATTAAAATTTGCGACAGTTGAAAATTATTTTTTGAATAATTTACTATAGAAAAGGCAATCCCTGGCGTAATTAAAATTTGCGACAGTATAAAATTATTTTTGAATAATATACTATAGAAAAGGCAATCCTTGGCCGAATTAAAATTTGCGACAGTTGAAAATTATTTTTTGCAAAATTTACTATAGAAAAGGCAATCCCTGGCGCACTTTAAATTTGCGACAGTAAAAAAATATTTTTTGAATAATTTACTATAGAAAAGGCAATCCCTGGCGCAATTAAAATTTGCGACAGTTGAAAATTATTTTTTGAATAATTTACTATAGAAAAGGCAATCCCTGGCGTAATTAAAATTTGCGACAGTAAAAAATTATTTTTGGAAAAATTTACTATAGAAAAGGCAATCCCTGGCGTAATTAAAATTTGCGACATTTGAAAATAATTTTTTGAATAATTTACTATAGAAAAGGCAATCCCTGGCGCAATTAAAACTTGCGACAGTAGAAAATTATTTTTTGAATAATTTAATATAGAAAAGGCAATCCCTGTCGTAATTAAAATTTGCGACAATAGAAAATTATTTTTTGAATAATTTACTATAAAAAAGGCAATCCCTGGCGTAATTAAAATTTGCGACAGTAGAAAATTATTTTTTGAATAATTTACTATAGCAAAGGCAATCCCTGGCGTAATTAAAATTTGCGACAGTTGAAAATTATTTTTTGAATAATTTACTATAGAAAAGGCAATCCCTGGCGTAATTAAAATTTGCGACAGTTGAAAATTATTTTTTGAATAATTTACTATAGAAAAGGCAATCCCTGGCGCAATTAAAATTTGCGACAGTAGAAAATTATTTTTTGAATAATTTACTATAGAAAAGGCAATCCCTGGCGTAATTAAAATTTGCGACAGTAAAAAATTATTTTTTGAAAAATTTACTATAGAAAAGGCAATCCCTGGCGCAATTAAAATTTGCGACAGTTGAAAATTATTTTTTGAATAATTTACTATAGAAAAGGCAATCCCTGGCGTAATTAAAATTTGCGACAGTAGAAAATTATTTTTTGAATAATTTACTATAGAAAAGGCAATCCCTGGCGCAATTAAAACTTGCGATAGTAAAAAATTATTTTTTGAATAATTTACTATAGAAAAGGCAATCCCTGGCGTAATTAAAATTTGCGACAGTAAAAAATTATTTTTTGAATAATTTACAATAGAAAAGGCAATCCCTGGCGCACTTAAAATTTGCGACAGTAAAAAATTATTTTTTGAATAATTTACTATAGAAAAGGCAATCCCTGGCGTAATTAAAATTTGCGACAGTATAAAATTATTTTTGAATAATATACTATAGAAAATGCAATCCTTGGCGTAATTAAAATTTGCGACAGTTGAAAATTATTTTTTGCAAAATTTACTATAGAAAAAGCAATCCCTGGCGCACTTTAAATTTGCGACAGTAAAAAATTATTTTTTGAATAATTTACTATAGAAAAGGCAATCCCTGGCGCAATTAAAATTTGCGACAGTTGAAAATTATTTTTTGAATAATTTACTATAGAAAAGGCAATCCCTGGCGTAATTAAAATTTGCGACAGTAAAAAATTATTTTTTGAAAAATTTACTATAGAAAAGGCAATCCCTGGCGTAATTAAAATTTGCGACAGTAGAAAATTATTTTTTGAAAAGTTTACTATAGAAAAGGCAATCCCTGGCGTAATTAAAATTTGCGACAGTTGAAAATTATTTTTTGAATAATTTACTATAGAAAAGGCAATCCCTGGCGCAATTAAAATTTGCGACAGTAAAAAATTATTTTTTGGATAGTTTACAATAGAAAAGGCAATCCCTGGCGCACTTAAAATTTGCGACAGTAAAAAATTGTTTTTTTAATAATTTACTATAGAAAAGGCAATCCCTGGCGTAATTAAAATTTGCGACAGTAAAAAATTATTTTTTGAATAATTTACTATAGAAAAGGCAATCCCTGGCGTATTTAAAATTTGCGACAGTATAAAATTATTTTTTGAATAATTTACTATAGAAAAGGCAATCCCTGGCGTATTTAAAATTTGCGACAGTATAAAATTATTTTTTGAATAATTTACTATAGAAAAGGCAATCCCTGGCGTAATTAAAATTTGCGACAGTTGAAAATTATTTTTTGAAAAGTTTACTATAGAAAAGGCAATCCCTGGCGCAATTAAAATTTGCGACAGTTGAAAATTATTTTTTGAATAATTTACTATAGAAAAGGCAATCCCTGGCGTAATTAAAATTTGCGACAGTAGAAAATTATTTTTTGAATAATTTACTATAGAAAAGGCAATCCCTGGCTTAGTTAAAATTTGCGACAGTAGAAAATTATTTTTTGAAAAGTTTACTATAGAAAAGGCAAACCCTGGCCGTAATTAAAATTTGCGACAGTTGAAAACTATTTTTTGAAAAGTTTACTATAGAAAAGGCAATCCCTGGCGCAATTAAAATTTGCGACAGTAAAAAATTATTTTTTGAATAATTTACTATAGAAAAGGCAATCCCTGGCGTAATTAAAATTTGCGACAGTTGAAAATTTTTTTTGAAAAGTTTACTATAGAAAAGGCAATCCCTGGCGCAATTAAAAGTTGCGACAGTTGAAAATTATTTTTTGAATAATTTACTATAGAAAAGGCAATCCCTGGCGGATTTGAAATTTGCGACAGTAGAAAATTATTTTTTGAATAATTTACTATAGAAAAGGCAATCCCTGGCGGATTTGAAATTTGCGACAGTAAAAAATTATTTTTTGAATAATTTACTATAGAGAAGGCAATCCCTGGCGTATTTAAAATTTGCGACAGTAAAAAATTATTTTTTGAATAATTTACTAATCCCTGGCGCAATTAAAATTTGCGACAGTATAAAATTATTTTTTGAATAATTTACTATAGAAAAGGCAATCCCTGGCGCAATTAAAATTTGCGACAGTAAAATATTATTTTTTGAATAATTTACTATAGAAAAGGCAATCCCTGGCGCAATTAAAATTTGCGACAGTAAAAAATTATTTTTTGAAAAATTTACTATAGAAAAGGCAATCCCTGGCGCAATTAAAAGTTGCGACAGTTGAAAATTATTTTTTGAATAATTTACTATAGAAAAGGCAATCCCTGGCGGATTTGAAAGTTGCTACAGTAGAAAATTATTTTTTGAATAATTAACTATAGAAAAGGCAATCCCTGGCGGATTTGAAATTTGCGACAGTAAAAAATTATTTTTTGAATAATTTACTATAGAGAAGGCAATCCCTGGCGTAATTAAAATTTGCGACAGTAAAAAATTATTTTTTGAATAATTTACTATAGAAAAGGCAATCGCTGGCGCAATTAAAATTTGCGACAGTAAAAAATTATTTTTTGAATAATTTACTATAGAAAAGGCAATCCCTGGCGCAATTAAAATTTGCGACAGTATAAAATTATTTTTTGAATAATTTACTATAGAAGAGGCGTAAATAAAAATTTGCGACAGTATAAAATTATTTTTTGAATAATTTACTATAGAAAAGGCAATCCCTGGCGTAATTAAAATTTGCGACAGTTGAAAATTATTTTTTGAATAATTTACTATAGAAAAGGCAATCCCTGGCGTAATTAAAATTTGCGACAGTTGAAAATTATTTTTTGAATAATTTACTATAGAAAAGGCAATCCCTGGCGCAATTAAAATTTGCGACAGTTGAAAATTATTTTTTGAATAATTTACTATAGAAAAGGCAATCCCTGGCGTAATTAAATTTTGCGACAGTTGAAAATTATTTTTTGAATAATTTACTATAGAAAAGGCAATCCCTGGCGCAATTAAAATTTGCGACAGTATAAAATTATTTTTTGAATAATTTACTATAGAAAAGGCAATCCCTGGCGCAATTAAAATTTGCGACAGTAAAAAATTATTTTTTGAATAATTTACTATAGAAAAGGCAATCCCTGGCGGATTTGAAATTTGCGACAGTAGAAAATTATTTTTTGAATAATTTACTATAGAAAAGGCAATCCCTGGCGTAATTAAAATTTGCTACAGTAGAAAATTATTTTTTGAATAATTTACTATAGAAAAGGCAATCCCTGGCGGATTTGAAATTTGCGACAGTAGAAAATTATTTTTTGAATAATTTACTATAGAAAAGGCAATCCCTGGCGGATTTGAAATTTGCGACAGTAAAAAATTATTTTTTGAATAATTTACTCTAGAGAAGGCAATCCCTGGCGTAATTAAAATTTGCGACATTAAAAAATTATTTTTTGAATAATTTACTATAGAAAAGGCAATCCCTGGCGCAATTAAAATTTGCGACAGTAAAAAATTATTTTTTGAATAATTTACTATAGAAAAGGCAATCCCTGGCGCAATTAAAATTTGCGACAGTATAAAATTATTTTTTGAATAATTTACTATAGAAAAGGCAATCCCTGGCGGATTTGAAATTTGCGACAGTAGAAAATTATTTTTTGAATAATTTACTATAGAAAAGGCAATCTCTGGCGCAATTAAAATTTGCGACAGTAAAAAATTATTTTTTGAATAATTTACTATAGAAAAGGCAATCCCTGGCGCAATTAAAAGTTGCGACAGTTGAAAATTATTTTTTGAATAATTTACTATAGAAAAGGCAATCCCTGGCGGATTTGAAATTTGCGACAGTAGAAAATTATTTTTTGAATAATTTACTATAGAAAAGGCAATCCCTGGCGGATTTGAAATTTGCGACAGTAAAAAATTATTTTTTGAATAATTTACTATAGAGAAGGCAATCCCTGGCGTAATTAAAATTTGCGACAGTAAAAAATTATTTTTTGAATAATTTACTATAGAAAAGGCAATCGCTGGCGCAATTAAAATTTGCGACAGTAAAAAATTATTTTTTGAATAATTTACTATAGAAAAGGCAATCCCTGGCGCAATTAAAATTTGCGACAGTATAAAATTATTTTTTGAATAATTTACTATAGAAGAGGCGTAAATAAAAATTTGCGACAGTATAAAATTATTTTTTGAATAATTTACTATAGAAAAGGCAATCCCTGGCGTAATTAAAATTTGCGACAGTTGAAAATTATTTTTGAATAATTTACTATAGAAAAGGCAATCCCTGGCGGATTTGAAATTTGCGACAGTAAAAAATTATTTTTTTGAATAATTTACTATAGAGAAGGCAATCCCTGGCGTAATTAAAATTTGCGACAGTAAAAAATTATTTTTTGAATAATTTACTATAGAAAAAGGCAATCGCTGGCGCAATTAAAATTTGCGACAGTAAAAAATTATTTTTTGAATAATTTACTATAGAAAAGGCAATCCCTGGCGCAATTAAAATTTGCGACAGTATAAAATTATTTTTTGAATAATTTACTATAGAAGAGGCGTAAATAAAAATTTGCGACAGTTGAAAATTATTTTTTGAATAATTTACTATAGAAAAGGCAATCCCTGGCGCAATTAAAATTTGCGACAGTATAAAATTATTTTTTGAATAATTTACTATAGAATAGGCAATCCCTGGCGCAATTAAAATTTGCGACAGTAAAAAATTATTTTTTGAATAATTTACTATAGAAAAGGCAATCCCTGGCGGATTTGAAATTTGCGACAGTAGAAAATTATTTTTTGAATAATTTACTATAGAAAAGGCAATCCCTGGCGTAATTAAAATTTGCTACAGTAGAAAATTATTTTTTGAATAATTTACTATAGAAAAGGCAATCCCTGGCGGATTTGAAATTTGCGACAGTAGAAAATTATTTTTTGAATAATTTACTATAGAAAAGGCAATCCCTGGCGGATTTGAAATTTGCGACAGTAAAAAATTATTTTTTGAATAATTTACTCTAGAGAAGGCAATCCCTGGCGTAATTAAAATTTGCGACATTAAAAAATTATTTTTTGAATAATTTACTATAGAAAAGGCAATCCCTGGCGCAATTAAAATTTGCGACAGTAAAAAATTATTTTTTGAATAATTTACTATAGAAAAGGCAATCCCTGGCGCAATTAAAATTTGCGACAGTATAAAATTATTTTTTGAATAATTTACTATAGAAAAGGCAATCCCTGGCGGATTTGAAATTTGCGACAGTAGAAAATTATTTTTTGAATAATTTACTATAGAAAAGGCAATCCCTGGCGTAATTAAAATTTGCTACAGTAGAAAATTATTTTTTGAATAATTTACTATAGAAAAGGTAATCCCTGGCGCAATTAAAATTTGCGACAGTTGAAAATTATTTTTTGAATAATTTACTATAGAAAAGGCAATCCCTGGCGTAATTAAAATTTGCGACAGTTGAAAATTATTTTTTGAATAATTTACTATAGAAAAGGCAATCCCTGGCGCAATTAAAATTTGCGACAGTATAAAATTATTTTTTGAATAATTTACTATAGAAAAGGCAATCCCTGGCGTAATTAAAATTTGCGACAGTATAAAATTATTTTTTTGAATAATTTACTATAGAAAAGGCAATCCCTGGCGTAATTAAAATTTGCGACAGTAGAAAATTATTTTTTGAATAATTTACTATAGAAAAGGCAATCCCTGGGATATTTAAAATTTGCGACAGTAAAAAATTATTTTTTGAATAATTTACTATAGAAAAGGCAATCCCTGGCCTAATTAAAATTTGAGACAGTAGAAAATTATTTTTTTTCAAAATTTACAATAGAAAAGGCAATCCCTGGCGTAATTAAAATTTGAGACAGTAAAAACTATTTTTTGAATAATTTACTATAGAAAAGGCAATCCCTGGCGTAATTAAAATTTGCGACAGTAAAAAATTATTTTTTGAATAATTTACTATAGAAAAGGCAATCCCTGGCGTAATTAAAATTTGCGACAGTAAAAAATTATTTTTTGAATAATTTACTATAGAAAAGGCAATCCCTGGCGCAATTAAAATTTGCGACAGTATAAAATTATTTTTTGAATAATTTACTATAGAAAAGGCAATCCCTGGCGGATTTGAAATTTGCGACAGTAGAAAATTATTTTTTGAATCATTTACTATAGAAAAGGCAATCCCTGGCGTAATTAAAATTTGCTACAGTAGAAAATTATTTTTTGAATAATTTACTATAGAAAAGGCAATCCCTGGCCTAATTAAAATTTGAGACAGTAGAAAATTATTTTTTTTCAAAATTTACAATAGAAAAGGCAATCCCTGGCGTAATTAAAATTTGAGACAGTAAAAACTATTTTTTGAATAATTTACTATAGAAAAGGCAATCCCTGGCGCAATTAAAATTTGCGACAGTAAAAAATTATTTTTTGAATAATTTACTATAGAAAAGGCAATCCCTGGCGGATTTGAAATTTGCGACAGTAGAAAATTATTTTTTGAATAATTTACTATAGAAAAGGCAATCGCTGGCGTAATTAAAATTTGCGACAGTAGAAAATTATTTTTTGAATAATATACTATAGAAAAGGCAATCCCTGGCGCAATTAAAATTTGCGATAGTTGAAAATTATTTTTTGAATAATTTACTATTGAAAAGGCAATCCCTGGCGTAATTAAAATTTGCGACAGTTGAAAATTATTTTTTGAATAATTTACTATATAAAAGGCAAACCCTGGCGCAATTAAAATCTGCGACAGTATAAAATTATTTTTTGAATAATTTACTATAGAAAAGGCAATCCCTGGCGTAATTAAAATTTGCGACAGTAGAAAATTATTTTTTGAATAATTTACTATAGAAAAGGCAATCCCTGGCGTAATTAAAATTTGCGACAGTAGAAAATTATTTTTTGAAAAGTTTACTATAGAAAAGGCAATCCCTGGCGTAATTAAAATTTGCGACAGTAGAAAATTATTTTTTGAAAAGTTTACTATAGAAAAGGCAATCCCTGGCGTAATTAAAATTTGCGACAGTAAAAAATTATTTTTTGAATAATTTACTAGAGAAAAGGCAATCCCTGGCGGATTTGAAATTTGCGACAGTAGAAAATTATTTTTTGAATAATTTACTATAGAAAAGGCAATTCCTGTCGTAATTAAAATTTGCGACAATAGAAAATTATTTTTTGAATAATTTACTATAAAAAAGGCAATCCCTGGCGTAATTAAAATTTGCGACAGTAGAAAATTGTTTTTTGAATAATTTACTATAGAAAAGGCAATCCCTGGCGTAATTAAAATTTGCGACAGTTGAAAATTTTTTTTTGAATAATTTACTATAGAAAAGGCAATCCCTGGCGCAATTAAAATTTGCGACAGTAGAAAATTATTTTTTGAATAATTTACTATAGAAAAGGCAATCCCTGGCGTAATTAAAATTTGCGACAGTAAAAAATTATTTTTTGAAAAATTTACTATAGAAAAGGCTATCCCTGGCGCAATTAAAATTTGCGACAGTTGAAAATTATTTTTTGAATAATTTACTATAGAAAAGGCAATCCCTGGCGTAATTAAAATTTGCGACAGTAGAAAATTATTTTTTGAATAATTTACTATAGAAAAGGCAATCCCTGGCGCAATTAAAACTTGCGATAGTAAAAAATTATTTTTTGAATAATTTACTATAGAAAAGGCAATCCCTGGCGTAATTAAAATTTGCGACAGTAAAAAATTATTTTTTGAAAAATTTACTATAGAAAAGGCAATCCCTGGCGTAATTAAAATTTGCGACAGTTGAAAATTATTTTTTGAATAATTTACTATAGAAAAGGCAATCCCTGGTGCAATTAAAACTTGCGACAGTATGAAATTATTTTTTGAATAATTTACTATAGAAAAGGCAATCCCTGGCGTAATTAAAATTTGCGACAGTAGAAAATTATTTTTTTAATAATTTACTATAGAAAAGGCAATCCCTGGGATATTTAAAATTTGCGACAGTAGAAAATTATTTTTTGAATAATTTACTATAGAAAAGGCAATCCCTGGCGTAATTAAAATTTGCGACAGTTGAAAATTATTTTTTGAATAATTTACTATAGAAAAGGCAATCCCTGGCGTAATTAAAATTTGCGACAGTTGAAAATTATTTTTTGAATAATTTACTATAGAAAAGCAATCCCTGGCGCAATTAAATTTTGCGACAGTATAAAATTATTTTTTGAATAATTTACTATAGAAAAGGCAATCCCTGGCGGATTTGAAATTTGCGACAGTTGAAAATTATTTTTTGAATAATTTACTATAGAAAAGGCAATCCCTGGCGGATTTGAAATTTGCGACAGTTGAAAATTATTTTTTGAATAATTTACTATAGAAAAGGCAATCCCTGGCGTAATTAAAATTTGCGACAGTAGAAAATTATTTTTTGAATAATTTACTATAGAAAAGGCAATCCCTGGCTTAATTAAAATTTGCGACAGTAAAAAATTATTTTTTGAATAATTTACTATAGAAAAGGCAATCCCTGGCGTAATTAAAATTTGCGACAGTAAAAAATTATTTTTTTACTATAGAAAAGGCAATCCCTGGCGCAATTAAAATTTGCGACAGTTGAAAATTATTTTTTGAATAATTTACTATAGAAAATGCAATCCCTGGCGCAATTAAAATTTGCGACAGTTGAAAATTATTTTTTGAATAATTTACTATAGAAAAGGCAATCCCTGGCGTAATTAAAATTTGCGACAGTATAAAATTATTTTTGAATAATATACTATAGAAAAGGCAATCCTTGGCGTAATTAAAATTTGCGACAGTTGAAAATTATTTTTTGCAAAATTTACTATAGAAAAGGCAATCCCTGGCGTACTTTAAATTTGCGACAGTAAAAAATTATTTTTTGAATAATTTACTATAGAAAAGGCAATCCCTGGCGTAATCAAAATTTGCGACAGTTGAAAATTATTTTTTGAATAATTTACTATAGAAAAGGCAATCCCTGGCGTAATTAAAATTTGCAACAGTTGAAAATTATTTTTTGAATAATTTACTATAGAAAAGGCAATCCCTGGCGCAATTAAATTTTGCGACAGTATAAAATTATTTTTTGAATAATTTACTATAGAAAAGGCAATCCCTGGCGGATTTGAAATTTGCGACAGTTGAAAATTATTTTTTGAATAATTTACTATAGAAAAGGCAATCCCTGGCGGATTTGAAATTTGCGACAGTTGAAAATTATTTTTTGAATAATTTACCATAGAAAAGGCAATCCCTGGCGTAATTAAAATTTGCGACAGTAGAAAATTATTTTTTGAATAATTTACTATAGAAAAGGCATTCCCTGGCGTAATTAAATTTCGCGACAGTAAAAAATTATTTTTTGAATAATTTACTATAGAAAAGGCAATCCCTGGCGTAATTAAAATTTGCGACAGTAAAAAATTATTTTTTGAAAAATTTACTATAGAAAAGGCAATCCCTGGCGCAATTAAAATTTGCGACAGATGAAAATTATTTTTTGAATAATTTACTATAAAAAAGGCAATCCCTGGCGCAATTAAAATTTGCGACAATTGAAAATTATTTTTTGAATAATTTACTATAGAAAAGGCAATCCCTGGCGTAATTAAAATTTGCGACAGTATAAAATTATTTTTGAATAATATACTATATAAAAGGCAATCCCTGGCGTAATTAAAATTTGCGACAGATGAAAATTATTTTTTGAATAATTTACTATAGAAAAGGCAAACCCTGGCGCAATTAAAATTTGCGACAGTAAAAAATTATTTTTTGAATAATTTACTATAGAAAAGGCAATCCCTGGCGTAATTAAAATTTGCGACAGTTGAAAATTATTTTTTGAATAATTTACTATAGAAAAGGCAATCCCTGGCGTATTTAAAATTTGCGACAGTAAAAAATTATTTTTTGAATAATTTACTGTAGAAAAGGCAATCCCTGGCGCAATTAAAACTTGCGATAGTAAAAAATTATTTTTTGAATAATTTACTATAGAAAAGGCAATTCCTGGCGGATTTGAAATTTGCCACAGTTCAAAATTATTTTTTTGCAAAATTTACTATAGAAAAGGCAATCCCTGGCGCAATTAAAATTTGCGACAGTTGAAAATTATTTTTTGAATAATTTACTATAGAAAAGGCAATCCCTGGCGCAATTAAAATTTGCGACAGTATAAAATTATTTTTTGAATAATTTACTATAGAAAAGGCAATCCCTGGCGTAATTAAAATTTGCGACAGTTGAAAATTATTTTTTGAATAATTTACTATAGAAAAGGCAATCCGTGGCGTAATTAAAACTTGCGATAGTAAAAAATTATTTTTTGAATAATTTACTATAGAAAAGGCAATCCCTGGCGGATTTGAAATTTGCGACAGTTGAAAATTATTTTTTGAATAATTTACTATAGAAAAGGCAATCCCTGGCGTAATTAAAATTTGCGACAGTAGAAAATTATTTTTTGAAAAGTTTACTATAGAAAAGTCAATCCCTGGCGTAATTAAAATTTGCGACAGTATAAAATTATTTTTTGAATAATTTACTATAGAAAAGGCAATCCCTGGCGTAATTAAAATTTGCGACAGTAAAAAATTATTTTTTGAAAAATTTACTATAGAAAAGGCAATCCCTGGCGCAATTAAAATTTGCGACAGTTGAAAATTATTTTTTGAATAATTTACTATAAAAAAGGCAATCCCTGGCGCAATTAAAATTTGCGACAGTTGAAAATTATTTTTTGAATAATTTACTATAGAAAAGGCAATCCCTGGCGTAATAAAAATTTGCGACAGTATAAAATTATTTTTGAATAATATACTATATAAAAGGCAATCCCTGGCGTAATTAAAATTTGCGACAGTTGAAAATTATTTTTTGCAAAATTTACTATAGAAAAGGCAATCCCTGGCGCACTTTAAATTTGCGACAGTAAAAAATTATTTTTTGAATAATTTACTATAGAAATGGCAATCCCTGGTGCAATTAAAATTTGCGACAGTTGAAAATTATTTTTTGAATAATTTACTATAGAAAAGGCAATCCCTGGCGTAATTAAAATTTGCGACAGTTGAAAATTATTTTTTGAATAATTTACTATAGAAAAGGCAATCCCTGGCGTATTTAAAATTTGCGACAGTAAAAAATTATTTTTTGAATAATTTACTGTAGAAAAGGCAATCCCTGGCGCAATTAAAACTTGCGATAGTAAAAAATTATTTTTTGAATAATTTACTATAGAAAAGGCAATTCCTGGCGGATTTGAAATTTGCCACAGTTCAGAATTATTTTTTTGCAAAATTTACTATAGAAAAGGCAATCCCTGGCGCAATTAAAATTTGCGACAGTTGAAAATTATTTTTTGAATAATTTACTATAGAAAAGGCAATCCCTGGCGGAATTAAAATTTGCGACAGTATAAAATTATTTTTTGAATAATTTACTATAGAAAAGGCAATCCCTGGCGTAATTAAAAGTTGCGACAGTTGAAAATTATTTTTTGAATAATTTACTATAGAAAAGGCAATCCCTGGCGTAATTAAAATTTGCGACAGTAGAAAATTATTTTTTGAATAATTTACTATAGAAAAGGCAATCCCTGTCGTAATTAAAATTTGCGACAATAGAAAATTATTTTTTGAATAATTTACTATAAAAAAGGCAATCCCTGGCGTAATTAAAATTTGCGACAGTAGAAAATTGTTTTTTGAATAATTTACTATAGAAAAGGCAATCCCTGGCGTAATTAAAATTTGCGACAGTTGAAAATTATTTTTTGAATAATTTACTATAGAAAAGGCAATCCCTGGCGTAATTAAAATTTGCGACAGTTGAAAATTATTTTTTGAATAATTTACTATAGAAAAGGCAATCCCTGGCGCAATTAAAATTTGCGACAGTAGAAAATTATTTTTTGAATAATTTACTATAGAAAAGGCAATCCCTGGCGTAATTAAAATTTGCGACAGTAAAAAATTATTTTTTGAAAAATTTACTATAGAAAAGGCAATCCCTGGCGCAATTAAAATTTGCGACAGTTGAAAATTATTTTTTGAATAATTTACTATAGAAAAGGCAATCCCTGGCGTAATTAAAATTTGCGACAGTAGAAAATTATCTTTAGAATAATTTACTATAGAAAAGGCAATCCCTGGCGCAATTAAAACTTGCGATAGTAAAAAATTATTTTTTGAATAATTTACTATAGAAAAGGCAATCCCTGGCGTAATTAAAATTTGCGACAGTAAAAAATTATTTTTTGAAAAATTTACTATAGAAAAGGCAATCCCTGGCGTAATTAAAATTTGCGACAGTTGAAAATTATTTTTTGAATAATTTACTATAGAAAAGGCAATCCCTGGTGCAATTAAAACTTGCGACAGTATAAAATTATTTTTTGAATAATTTACTATAGAAAAGGCAATCCCTGGCGTAATTAAAATTTGCGACAGTAGAAAATTATTTTTTGAATAATTTACTATAGAAAAGGCAATCCCTGGGATATTTAAAATTTGCGACAGTAAAAAATTATTTTTTGAATAATTTACTATAGAAAAGGCAATTCCTGGCGGATTTGAAATTTGCCACAGTTCAAAATTATTTTTTTGCAAAATTTACTATAGAAAAGGCAATCCCTGGCGCAATTAAAATTTGCGACAGTTGAAAATTATTTTTTGAATAATTTACTATAGAAAAGGCAATCCCTGGCGGAATTAAAATTAGCGACAGTATAAAATTATTTTTTGAATAATTTACTATAGAAAAGGCAATCCCTGGCGTAATTAAAATTTGCGACAGTTGAAAATTATTTTTTGAATAATTTACTATAGAAAAGGCAATCCCTGGCGTAATTAAAATTTGCGACAGTAGAAAATTATTTTTTGAATAATTTACTATAGAAAAGGCAATCCCTGTCGTAATTAAAATTTGCGACAATAGAAAATTATTTTTTGAATAATTTACTATAGAAAATGCAATCCCTGGCGGATTTGAAATTTGCGACAGTTGAAAATTATTTTTTGAATAATTTACTATAGAAAAGGCAATCCCTGGCGTAATTAAAATTTGCGACAGTTGAAAATTATTTTTTGAAAAGTTTACTATAGAAAGGCAATCCCTGACGCAATTAAAATTTCCGACAGTTGAAAATTATTTTTTGAATAATTTACTATAGAAAAGGCAATCCCTGGCGTAATTAAAATTTGCGACAGTAGAAAATTATTTTTTGAAATGTTTACTATAGAAAAGTCAATCCCTGGCGTAATTAAAATTTGCGACAGTATAAAATTATTTTTTGAATAATTTACTATAGAAAAGGCAATCCCTGGCGCAATTAAAATTTGCGACAGTAAAAAATTATTTTTTGAAAAATTTACTATAGAAAAGGCAATCCCTGGCGCAATTAAAATTTGCGACAGTTGAAAATTATTTTTTGAATAATTTACTATAGAAAAGGCAATCCCTGGCGTAATTAAAATTTGCGACAGTATAAAATTATTTTTGAATAATATACTATATAAAAGGCAATCCCTGGCGTAATTAAAATTTGCGACAGTTGAAAATTATTTTTTGCAAAATTTACTATAGAAAAGGCAATCCCTGGCGCACTTTAAATTTGCGACAGTAAAAAATTATTTTTTGAATAATTTACTATAGAAAAGGCAATCCCTGGCGCAATTAAAATTTGCGACAGTTGAAAATTATTTTTTGAATAATTTACTATAGAAAAGGCAATCCCTGGCGTAATTAAAATTTGCGACAGTTGAAAATTATTTTTTGAATAATTTACTATAGAAAAGGCAATCCCTGGCGTATTTAAAATTTGCGACAGTAAAAAATTATCTTTTGAATAATTTACTGTAAAAAAGGCAATCCCTGGCGCAATTAAAACTTGCGATAGTAAAAAATTATTTTTTGAATAATTTACTATAGAAAAGGCAATTCCTGGCGGATTTGAAATTTGCCACAGTTCAAAATTATTTTTTTGCAAAATTTACTATAGAAAAGGCAATCCCTGGCGCAATTAAAATTTGCGACAGTTGAAAATTATTTTTTGAATAATTTACTATAGAAAAGGCAATCCCTGGCGGAATTAAAATTTGCGACAGTATAAAATTATTTTTTGAATAATTTACTATAGAAAAGGCAATCCCTGGCGTAATTAAAATTTGCGACAGTTGAAAATTATTTTTTGAATAATTTACTATAGAAAAGGCAATCCCTGGCGTAATTAAAATTTGCGACAGTAGAAAATTATTTTTTGAATAATTTACTATAGAAAAGGCAATCCCTGTCGTAATTAAAATTTGCGACAATTGAAAATTATTTTTTGAATAATTTACTATAAAAAAGGCAATCCCTGGCGTAATTAAAAATTGCGACAGTAGAAAATTGTTTTTTGAATAATTTACTATAGAAAAGGCAATCCCTGGCGTAATTAAAATTTGCGACAGTTGAAAATTATTTTTTGAATAATTTACTATAGAAAAGGCAATCCCTGGCGTAATTAAAATTTGCGACAGTTGAAAATTATTTTTTGAATAATTTACTATAGAAAAGGCAATCCCTGGCGCAATTAAAATTTGCGACAGTAGAAAATTATTTTTTGAATAATTTACTATAGAAAAGGCAATCCCTGGCGTAATTAAAATTTGCGACAGTAAAAAATTATTTTTTGAAAAATTTACTATAGAAAAGGCAATCCCTGGCGCAATTAAAATTTGCGACAGTTGAAAATTATTTTTTGAATAATTTACTATAGAAAAGGCAATCCCTGGCGTAATTAAAATTTGCGACAGTAGAAAATTATTTTTTGAATAATTTACTATAGAAAAGGCAATCCCTGGCGCAATTAAAACTTGCGATAGTAAAAAATTATTTTTTGAATAATTTACTATAGAAAAGGCAATAATTAAAATTTGCGACAGTTGAAAATTATTTTTTGAATAATTTACTATAGAAAAGGCAATCCCTGGCGTATTTAAAATTTGCGACAGTAAAAAATTATTTTTTGAATAATTTACTGTAGAAAAGGCAATCCCTGGCGCAATTAAAACTTGCGATAGTAAAAAATTATTTTTTGAATAATTTACTATAGAAAAGGCAATTCCTGGAGGATTTGAAATTTGCCACAGTTCAAAATTATTTTTTTGCAAAATTTACTATAGAAAAGGCAATCCCTGGCGCAATTAAAATTTGCGACAGTTGAAAATTATTTTTTGAATAATTTACTATAGAAAAGGCAATCCCTGGCGCAATTAAAATTTGCGACAGTATAAAATTATTTTTTGAATAATTTACTATAGAAAAGGCAATCCCTGGCGTAATTAAAATTTGCGACAGTTGAAAATTATTTTTTGAATAATTTACTATAGAAAAGGCAATCCCTGGCGTAATTAAAATTTGCAACAGTAGAAAATTATTTTTTGAATAATTTACTATAGAAAAGGCAATCCCTGTCGTAATTAAAATTTGCGACAATAGAAAATTATTTTTTGAATAATTTACTATAAAAAAGGCAATCCCTGGCGTAATTAAAATTTGCGACAGTAGAAAATTGTTTTTTGAATAATTTACTATAGAAAAGGCAATCCCTGGCGTAATTAAAATTTGCGACAGTTGAAAATTATTTTTTGAATAATTTACTATAGAAAAGGCAATCCCTGGCGTAATTAAAATTTGCGACAGTTGAAAATTATTTTTTGAATAATTTACTATAGAAAAGGCAATCCCTGGCGCAATTAAAATTTGCGACAGTAGAAAATTATTTTTTGAATAATTTACTATAGAAAAGGCAATCCCTGGCGTAATTAAAATTTGCGACAGTAAAAAATTATTTTTTGAAAAATTTACTATAGAAAAGGCAATCCCTGGCGCAATTAAAATTTGCGACAGTTGAAAATTATTTTTTGAATAATTTACTATAGAAAAGGCAATCCCTGGCGTAATTAAAATTTGCGACAGTAGAAAATTATTTTTTGAATAATTTACTATAGAAAAGGCAATCCCTGGCGCAATTAAAACTTGCGATAGTAAAAAATTATTTTTTGAATAATTTACTATAGAAAAGGCAATCCCTGGCGTAATTAAAATTTGCGACAGTAAAAAACTATTTTTTGAAAAATTTACTATAGAAAAGGCAATCCCTGGCGTAATTAAAATTTGCGACAGTTGAAAATTATTTTTTGAATAATTTACTATAGAAAAGGCAATCCCTGGGCAATTAAAACTTGCGACAGTATAAAATAATTTTTTGAATAATTTACTATAGAAAAGGCAATCCCTGGCGTAATTAAAATTTGCGACAGTAGAAAATTATTTTTTGAATAATTTACTATAGAAAAGGCAATCCCTGGGATATTTAAAATTTGCGACAGTAAAAAATTATTTTTTGAATAATTTACTATAGAAAAGGCAATCCCTGGCGTAATTAAAATTTGCGACAGTTGAAAATTATTTTTTGAATAATTTACTATAGAAAAGGCAATCCCTGGCGTAATTAAAATTTGCGACAGTTGAAAATTATTTTTTGAATAATTTACTATAGAAAAGGCAATCCCTGGCGCAATTAAATTTTGCGACAGTATAAAATTATTTTTTGAATAATTTACTATAGAAAAGGCAATCCCTGGCGGATTTGAAATTTGCGACAGTTGAAAATTATTTTTTGAATAATTTACTATAGAAAAGGCAATCCCTGGCGGATTTGAAATTTGCGACAGTTGAAATTAATTTTTTGAATAATTTACTATAGAAAAGGCAATCCCTGGCGTAATTAAAATTTGCGACAGTAGAAAATTATTTTTTGAATAATTTACTATAGAAAAGGCAATCCCTGGCTTAATTAAAATTTGCGACAGTAAAAAATTATTTTTTGAATAATTTACTATAGAAAAGGCAATCCCTGGCGTAATTAAAATTTGCGACAGTAAAAAATTATTTTTTGAAAAATTTACTATAGAAAAGGCAATCCCTGGCGCAATTAAAATTTGCGACAGTTGAAAATTATTTTTTGAATAATTTACTATAGAAAAGGCAATCCCTGGCGCAATTAAAATTTGCGACAGTTGAAAATTATTTTTTGAATAATTTACTATAGAAAAGGCAATCCCTGGCGTAATTAAAATTTGCGACAGTATAAAATTATTTTTGAATAATATACTATAGAAAAGGCAATCCTTGGCGTAATTAAAATTTGCGACAGTTGAAAATTATTTTTTGCAAAATTTACTATAGAAAAGGCAATCCCTGGCGCACTTTAAATTTGCGACAGTAAAAAATTATTTTTTGAATAATTTACTATAGAAAAGGTAATCCCTGGCGCAATTAAAATTTGCGACAGTTGAAAATTATTTTTTGAATAATTTACTATAGAAAAGGCAATCCCTGGCGTAATTAAAATTTGCGACAGTAAAAAATTATTTTTTGAAAAATTTACTATAGAAAAGGCAATCCCTGGCGTAATTAAAATTTGCGAAATTTGAAAATTATTTTTTGAATAATTTACTATAGAAAAGGCAATCCCTGGCGCAATTAAAACTTGCGACAGTAGAAAATTATTTTTTGAATAATTTAATATAGAAAAGGCAATCCCTGTCGTAATTAAAATTTGCGACAATAGAAAATTATTTTTTGAATAATTTACTATAAAAAAGGCAATCCCTGGCGTAATTAAAATTTGCGACAGTAGAAAATTATTTTTTGAATAATTTACTATAGAAAAGGCAATCCCTGCCGTAATTAAAATTTGCGACAGTTGAAAATTATTTTTTGAATAATTTACTATAGAAAAGGCAATCCCTGGCGTAATTAAAATTTGCGACAGTTGAAAATTATGTTTTGAATAATTTAATATAGAAAAGGCAATCCCTGGCGCAATTAAAATTTGCGACAGTAGAAAATTATTTTTTGAATAATTTACTATAGAAAAGGCAATCCCTGTCGTAATTAAAATTTGCGACAGTAAAAAATTATTTTTTGAAAAATTTACTATAGAAAAGGCAATCCCTGGCGCAATTAAAATTTGCGACAGTTGAAAATTATTTTTTGAATAATTTACTATAGAAAAGGCAATCCCTGGCGTAATTAAAATTTGCGACAGTAGAAAATTATTTTTTGAATAATTTACTATAGAAAAGGCAATCCCTGGCGCAATTAAAACTTGCGATAGTAAAAAATTATTTTTTGAATAATTTACTATAGAAAAGGCAATCCCTGGCGTAATTAAAATTTGCGACAGTAAAAAATTACTTTTTGAAAAATTTACTAAAGAAAAGGCAATCCCTGGCGTAATTAAAATTTGCGACAGTTGAAAATTATTTTTTGAATAATTTACTATAGAAAAGGCAATCCCTGGCGCAATTAAAACTTGCGACAGTATAAAATTATTTTTTGAATAATTTACTATAGAAAAGGCAATCCCTGGCGTAATTAAAATTTGCGACAGTAGAAAATTATTTTTTGAATAATTTACTATAGAAAAGGCAATCCCTGGGATATTTAAAATTTGCGACAGTAAAAAATTATTTTTTGATTAATTTACTATAGAAAAGGGAATCCCTGGCGTAATTAAAATTTGCGACAGTTGAAAATTATTTTTTGAATAATTTACTATAGAAAAGGCAATCCCTGGCGTAATCAAAATTTGCGACAGTTGAAAATTATTTTTTGAATAATTTACTATAGAAAAGGCAATCCCTGGCGCAATTAAATTTTGCGACAGTATAAAATTATTTTTTGAATAATTTACTATAGAAAAGGCAATCCCTGGCGGATTTGAAATTTGCGACAGTTGAAAATTATTTTTTGAATAATTTACTATAGAAAAGGCAATCCCTGGCGGATTTGAAATTTGCGACAGTTGAAAATTATTTTTTGAATAATTTACTATAGAAAAGGCAATCCCTGGCGTAATTAAAATTTGCGACAGTAGAAAATAATTTTTTGAATAATTTACTATAGAAAAGGCATTCCCTGGCGTAATTAAATTTCGCGACAGTAAAAAATTATTTTTTGAATAATTTACTATAGAAAAGGCAATCCCTGGCGTAATTAAAATTTGCGACAGTAAAAAATTATTTTTTGAAAAATTTACTATAGAAAAGGCAATCCCTGGCGCAATTAAAATTTGCGACAGTTGAAAATTATTTTTTGAATAATTTACTATAAAAAAGGCAATCCCTGGCGCAATTAAAATTTGCGACAGTTGAAAATTATTTTTTGAATAATTTACTATAGAAAAGGCAATCCCTGGCGTAATTAAAATTTGCGACAGTATAAAATTATTTTTGAATAATATACTATATAAAAGGCAATCCCTGGCGTAATTAAAATTTGCGACAGTTGAAAATAATTTTTTGCAAAATTTACTATAGAAAAGGCAATCCCTGGCGCACTTTAAATTTGCGACAGTAAAAAATTATTTTTTGAATAATTTACTATAGAAAAGGCAATCCCTGGCGCAATTAAAATTTGCGACAGTTGAAAATTATTTTTTGAATAATTTACTATAGAAAAGGCAATCCCTGGCGTAATTAAAATTTGCGACAGTTGAAAATTACTTTTTGAATAATTTACTATAGAAAAGGCAATCCCTGGCGTATTTAAAATTTGCGACAGTAAAAAATTATTTTTTGAATAATTTACTGTAGAAAAGGCAATCCCTGGCGCAATTAAAACTTGCGATAGTAAAAAATTATTTTTTGAATAATTTACTATAGAAAAGGCAATTCCTGGCGGATTTGAAATTTACCACAGTTCAAAATTATTTTTTTGCAAAATTTACTATAGAAAAGGCAATCCCTGGCGCAATTAAAATTTGCGACAATTGAAAATTATTTTTTGAATAATTTACTATAGAAAAGGCAATCCCTGGCGCAATTAAAGTTTGCGACAGTATAAAATTATTTTTTGAATAATTTACTATAGAAAAGGCAATCCTTGGCGTAATTAAAATTTGCGACAGTTGAAAATTATTTTTTGAATAATTTACTATAGAAAAGGCAATCCCTGGCGTAATTAAAATTTGCGACAGTTGAAAATTATTTTTTGAATAATTTACTATAGAAAAGGCAATACCTGGCGTAATTAAAATTTGCGACAGTAGAAAATTATTTTTTGAAAAGTTTACTATAGAAAAGTCAATCCCTGGCGTAATTAAAATTTGCGACAGTATAAAATTATTTTTTGAATAATTTACTATAGAAAAGGCAATCCCTGGCGGATTTGAAATTTGCGACAGTTGAAAATTATTTTTTGAATAATTTACTATAGAAAAGGCAATCCCTGGCGTAGTTAAAATTTGCGACAGTTGAAAATTATTTTTTGAAAAGTTTACTATAGAAAAGGCAATCCCTGACGCAATTAAAATTTGCGACAGTTGAAAATTATTTTTTGAATAATTTACTATAGAAAAGGCAATCCCTGGCGTAATTAAAATTTGCGACAGTAGAAAATTATTTTTTGAAAAGTTTACTATAGAAAAGTCAATCCCTGGCGTAATTAAAATTTGCGACAGTATAAAATTATTTTTTGAATAATTTACTATAGAAAAGGCAATCCCTGGCGTAATTAAAATTTGCGACAGTAGAAAATTATTTTTTGAATAATTTACTATAGAAAAGGCAATCCCTGGGATATTTAAAATTTGCGACAGTAAAAAATTATTTTTTGAATAATTTACTATAGAAAAGGCAATCCCTGGCGTAATTAAAATTTGCGACAGTAGAAAATTATTTTTTGAATAATTTACTATAGAAAAGGCAATCCCTGGTGAAATTAAAATTTGCGACAGTAGAAAATTATTTTTTGAAAAGTTTACTATAGAAAGGGCAATCCCTGGCGTAATTAAAATTTGCGACAGTAAAAAATTATTTTTTGAATAATTTACTATAGAAAAGGCAATCCCTGGCGGATTTGAAATTTGCGACAGTTGAAAATAATTTTTTGAATACTTTACTATAGAAAAGGCAATCCCTGGCGTAATTAAAATTTGCGACAGTAAAAAATTATTTTTTGAATAATTTACTATAGAAAAGGCAATCCCTGCCGTAATTAAAATTTGCGACAGTTGAAAATTATTTTTTGAATAATTTACTATAGAAAAGGCAATCCCTGGCGTAATTAAAATTTGCGACAGTTGAAAATTATTTTTTGAATAATTTACTATAGAAAAGGCAATCCCTGGCGCAATTAAAATTTGCGACAGTAGAAAATTATTTTTTGAATAATTTACTATAGAAAAGGCAATCCCTGGCGTAATTAAAATTTGCGACAGTATAAAATTATTTTTTGAATAATTTACTTTAGAAAAGGCAATACCTGGCGTAATTAAAATTTGCGACAGTAGAAAATTATTTTTTGAAAATTTTACTATAGAAAAGGCAATCCCTGGCTTAATTAAAATTTGCGACAGTTGAAAATTATTTTTTGAATAATTTACTATAGAAAAGGCAATCCCTGGCGTAATTAAAATTTGCGACAGTTGAAAATTATTTTTTGAATAATTTACTATAGAAAAGGCAATCCCTGGCGCAATTAAAATTTGCGACAGTATAAAATTATTTTTTGAATAATTTACTATAGAAAAGGCAATCCCTGGCGTAATTAAAATTTGCGACAGTTGAAAATTATTTTTTGAATAATTTACTATAGAAAAGGCAATCCCTGGCGTAATTAAAACTTGCGATAGTAAAAAATTATTTTTTGAATAATTTACTATAGAAAATGCAATCCCTGGCGGATTTGAAATTTGCGACAGTTGAAAATTATTTTTTGAATAATTTACTATAGAAAAGGTAATCCCTGGCGTAATTAAAATTTGCGACAGTTGAAAATTATTTTTTGAAAAGTTTACTATAGAAAAGGCAATCCCTGACGCAATTAAAATTTGCGACAGCTGAAAATTATTTTTTGAATAATTTACTATAGAAAAGGCAATCCCTGGCGTAATTAAAATTTGCGACAGTAGAAAATTATTTTTTGAATAATTTACTATAGAAAAGGCAATCCCTGGCGGATTTGAAATTTGCCACAGTTCAAAATTATTTTTTTGCAAAATTTACTATAGAAAAGGCAATCCCTGGCGCAATTAAAATTTGCGACAGTTGAAAATTATTTTTTGAATAATTTACTATAGAAAAGGCAATCCCTGGCGCAATTAAAATTTGCAACAGTATAAAATTATTTTTTGAATAATTTACTATAGAAAAGGCAATCCCTGGCGTAATTAAAATTTGCGACAGTTGAAAATTATTTTTTGAATAATTTACTATAGAAAAGGCAATCCCTGGCGTAATTAAAACTTGCGATAGTAAAAAATTATTTTTTGAATAATTTACTATAGAAAATGCAATCCCTGGCGGATTTGAAATTTGCGACAGTTGAAAATTATTTTTTGAATAATTTACTATAGAAAAGGCAATCCCTGGCGTAATTAAAATTTGCGACAGTTGAAAATTATTTTTTGAAAAGTTTACTATAGAAAAGGCAATCCCTGACGCAATTAAAATTTGCGACAGTTGAAAATTATTTTTTGAATAATTTACTATAGAAAAGGCAATCCCTGGCGTAATTAAAATTTGCGACAGTAGAAAATTATTTTTTGAAAAGTTTACTATAGAAAAGGCAATCCCTGGCGCACTTTAAATTTGCGACAGTAAAAAATTATTTTTTGAATAATTTACTATAGAAAAGGCAATCCCTGGCGCAATTAAAATTTGCGACAGTTGAAAATTATTTTTTGAATAATTTACTATAGAAAAGGCAATCCCTGGCGTAATTAAAATTTGCGACAGTTGAAAATTATTTTTTGAATAATTTACTATAGAAAAGGCAATCCCTGGCGTATTTAAAATATGCGACAGTAAAAAATTATTTTTTGAATAATTTACTGTAGAAAAGGCAATCCCTGGCGCAATTAAAACTTGCAATAGTAAAAAATTATTTTTTGAATAATTTACTATAGAAAAGGCAATCCCTGGCGGATTTGAAATTTGCCACAGTTCAAAATTATTTTTTTGCAAAATTTACTATAGAAAAGGCAATCCCTGGCGCAATTAAAATTTGCGACAGTTGAAAATTATTTTTTGAATAATTTACTATAGAAAAGGCAATCCCTGGCGCAATTAAAATTTGCAACAGTATAAAATTATTTTTTGAATAATTTACTTTAGAAAAGGCAATCCCTGGCGTAATTAAAATTTGCGACAGTTGAAAATTATTTTTTGAATAATTTACTATAGAAAAGGCAATCCCTGGTGCAATTAAAATTTGCGACAGTATAAAATTATTTTTTGAATAATTTATTATAGAAAAGGCAATCCCTGGCGTAATTAAAATTTGCGACAGTTGAAAATTATTTTTTGAATAATTTACTATAGAAAAGGCAATCCCTGGCGTAATTAAAACTTGCGATAGTAAAAAATTATTTTTTGAATAATTTACTATAGAAAATGCAATCCCTGGCGGATTTGAAATTTGCGACAGTTGAAAATTATTTTTTGAATAATTTACTATAGAAAAGGCAATCCCTGGCGTAATTAAAATTTGCGACAGTTGAAAATTATTTTTTGAAAAGTTTACTATAGAAAAGGCAATCCCTGACGCAATTAAAATTTGCGACAGTTGAAAATTATTTTTTGAATAATTTACTATAGAAAAGGCAATCCCTGGCGTAATTAAAATTTGCGACAGTAGAAAATTATTTTTTGAAAAGTTTACTATAGAAAAGTCAATCCCTGGCGTAATTAAAATTTGCGACAGTATAAAATTATTTCTTGAATAATTTACTATAGAAAAGGCAATCCCTGGCGTAATTAAAATTTGCGACAGTAGAAAATTATTTTTGAATAATTTACTATAGAAAAGGCAATCCCTGGCGTAATTAAAATTTGCGACAGTAGAAAATTATTTTTTGAATAATTTACTATAGAAAAGGCAATCCCTGGGATATTTAAAATTTGCGACAGTAAAAAATTATTTTTTGAATAATTTACTATAGAAAAGGCAATCCCTGGCGTAATTAAAATTTGCGACAGTAGAAAATTATTTTTTGAATAATTTACTATAGAAAAGGCAATCCCTGGCGTAATTAAAATTTGCGACAGTAGAAAATTATTTTTTGAAAAGTTTACTATAGAAAAGGCAATCCCTGGCGTAATTAAAATTTGCGACAGTAAAAAATTATTTTTTGAATAATTTACTATAGAAAAGGCAATCCCTGGCGGATTTGAAATTTGCGACAGTTGAAAATTATTTTTTGAATAATTTACTATAGAAAAGGCAATCCCTGGCGTAATTAAAATTTGCGACAGTAGAAAATTATTTTTTGAATAATTTACTATAGAAAAGGCAATCCCTGGCGTAATTAAAATTTGCGACAGTATAAAATTATTTTTTGAATAATTTACTATAGAAAAGGCAATCCCTGGCGTAATTAAAATTTGCGACAGTAAAAAATTATTTTTTGAATAATTTACTATAGAAAAGGCAATCCCTGGCGTAATTAAAATTTGCGACAGTAAAAAATTATTTTTTGAAAAATTTACTATAGAAAAGGCAATCCCTGGCGTAATTAAAATTTGCGACAGTTGAAAATTATTTTTTGAATAATTTACTATAGAAAAGGCAATCCCTGGCGTAATCAAAATTTGCGACAGTTGAAAATTATTTTTTGAATAATTTACTATAGAAAAGGCAATCCCTGGCGCAATTAAATTTTGCGACAGTATAAAATTATTTTTTGAATAATTTACTATAGAAAAGGCAATCCCTGGCGGATTTGAAATTTGCGACAGTTGAAAATTATTTTTTGAATAATTTACTATAGAAAAGGCAATCCCTGGCGGATTTGAAATTTGCGACAGTTGAAAATTATTTTTTGAATAATTTACTATAGAAAAGGCAATCCCTGGCGTAATTAAAATTTGCGACAGTAGAAAATAATTTTTTGAATAATTTACTATAGAAAAGGCATTCCCTGGCGTAATTAAATTTCGCGACAGTAAAAAATTATTTTTTGAATAATTTACTATAGAAAAGGCAATCCCTGGCGTAATTAAAATTTGCGACAGTAAAAAATTATTTTTTGAAAAATTTACTATAGAAAAGGCAATCCCTGGCGCAATTAAAATTTGCGACAGTTGAAAATTATTTTTTGAATAATTTACTATAAAAAAGGCAATCCCTGGCGCAATTAAAATTTGCGACAGTTGAAAATTATTTTTTGAATAATTTACTATAGAAAAGGCAATCCCTGGCGTAATTAAAATTTGCGACAGTATAAAATTATTTTTGAATAATATACTATATAAAAGGCAATCCCTGGCGTAATTAAAATTTGCGACAGTTGAAAATTATTTTTTGCAAAATTTACTATAGAAAAGGCAATCCCTGGCGCACTTTAAATTTGCGACAGTAAAAAATTATTTTTTGAATAATTTACTATAGAAAAGGCAATCCCTGGCGCAATTAAAATTTGCGACAGTTGAAAATTATTTTTTGAATAATTTACTATAGAAAAGGCAATCCCTGGCGTAATTAAAATTTGCGACAGTTGAAAATTATTTTTTGAATAATTTACTATAGAAAAGGCAATCCCTGGCGTATTTAAAATTTGCGACAGTAAAAAATTATTTTTTGAATAATTTACTGTAGAAAAGGCAATCCCTGGCGCAATTAAAACTTGCGATAATAAAAAATTATTTTTTGAATAATTTACTATAGAAAAGGCAATTCCTGGCGGATTTGAAATTTACCACAGTTCAAAATTATTTTTTTGCAAAATTTACTATAGAAAAGGCAATCCCTGGCGCAATTAAAATTTGCGACAGTTGAAAATTATTTTTTGAATAATTTACTATAGAAAAGGCAATCCCTGGCGCAATTAAAGTTTGCGACAGTATAAAATTATTTTTTGAATAATTTACTATAGAAAAGGCAATCCCTGGCGTAATTAAAATTTGCGGCAGTTGAAAATTATTTTTTGAATAATTTACTATAGAAAAGGCAATCCCTGGCGTAATTAAAATTTGCGACAGTTGAAAATTATTTTTTGAATAATTTACTATAGAAAAGGCAATCCCTGGCGTAATTAAAATTTGCGACAGTAGAAAATTATTTTTTGAAAAGTTTACTATAGAAAAGTCAATCCCTGGCGTAATTAAAATTTGCGACAGTATAAAATTATTTTTTGAATAATTTACTATAGAAAAGGCAATCCCTGGCGGATTTGAAATTTGCGACAGTTGAAAATTATTTTTTGAATAATTTACTATAGAAAAGGCAATCCCTGGCGCAGTTAAAATTTGCGACAGTTGAAAATTATTTTTTGAAAAGTTTACTATAGAAAAGGCAATCCCTGACGCAATTAAAATTTGCGACAGTAGAAAATTATTTTTTGAATAATTTACTATAGAAAAGGCAATCCCTGGGATATTTAAAATTTGCGACAGTAAAAAATTATTTTTTGAATAATTTACTATAGAAAAGGCAATCCCTGGCGTAATTAAAATTTGCGACAGTAGAAAATTATTTTTTGAATAATTTACTATAGAAAAGGCAATCCCTGGTGAAATTAAAATTTGCGACAGTAGAAAATTATTTTTTGAAAAGTTTACTATAGAAAGGGCAATCCCTGGCGTAATTAAAATTTGCGACAGTAAAAAATTATTTTTTGAATAATTTACTATAGAAAAGGCAATCCCTGGCGGATTTGAAATTTGCGACAGTTGAAAATAATTTTTTGAATAATTTACTATAGAAAAGGCAATCCCTGGCGTAATTAAAATTTGCGACAGTAAAAAATTATTTTTTGAATAATTTACTATAGAAAAGGCAATCCCTGCCGTAATTAAAATTTGCGACAGTTGAAAATTATTTTTTGAATAATTTACTATAGAAAAGGCAATCCCTGG
>CAWVNZ010000053.1:0-18715 GCA_963930735.1 Dioctria linearis
TTCTATAGTAAATTATTCAAAAAATAATTTTATACTGTCGCAAATTTTAATTACGCCAGGGATTGCCTTTTCTATAGTAAATTATTCAAAAAATAATTTTCAACTGTCGCAAATTTTAATTGCGCCAGGGATTGCCTTTTCTATAGTAAATTTCTCACAAATCAATTTTTTACTGTCGCAAATTTTAAGTGCGCCAGGGATAGCCTTTTCTACAGTAAATTTTTCAAAATATTAATTTTTTACTGTCGCAAATTTGAAATACGCCAGGGATTGCCTTCCCTATAGTAAATTATTCAAAAAATAATTTTTTACTGTCGCAAATTTTAAATACGCCAGGGATTGCCTTTTCTATAGTAAATTATTCAAAAAATAACTTTCTACTGTCGCAAATTTTAATTACGCCAGGGATTGCCTTTTCTATAGTAAATTATTCAAAAAATAATTTTCTACTGTCGCAAATTTTAATTACGCCAGGGATTGCCTTTTCTATAGTAAATTATTCAAAAAATAATTTTTTACTGTCGCAAATTTTAAATACGCCAGGGATTGCCTTTTCTATAGTAAATTTTGCAAAAAAATAATTTTTTACTGTCGCAAATTTTAAATATCCCAGGGATTGCCTTTTCTATAGTAAATTTCTCACAAATTAATTTTTTACTGTCGCAAATTTTAAATCCGCCAGGGATTGCCTTTTCTATAGTAAATTATTCAAAAAATAATTTTCAACTGTCGCAAATTTTAATTACTCCAGGGATTGCCTTTTCTATAGTAAATTATTCAAAAAATAATTTTCAACTGTCGCAAATTTTAATTGCGCCAGGGATTGCCTTTTCTATAGTAAATTATTCAAAAAATAATTTTTTACTGTCGCAAATTTTAATTGCGCCAGGGATTGCCTTTTCTACAGTAAATTTTTCAAAATATTAATTTTTTACTGTCGCAAATTTGAAATACGCCAGGGATTGCCTTCCCTATAGTAAATTATTCAAAAAATAATTTTTTACTGTCGCAAATTTTAAATACGCCAGGGATTGCCTTTTCTATAGTAAATTATTCAAAAAATAACTTTCTACTGTCGCAAATTTTAATTACGCCAGGGATTGCCTTTTCTATAGTAAATTATTCAAAAAATAATTTTCTACTGTCGCAAATTTTAATTACGCCAGGGATTGCCTTTTCTATAGTAAATTATTCAAAAAATAATTTTTTACTGTCGCAAATTTTAAATACGCCAGGGATTGCCTTTTCTATAGTAAATTATTCAAAAAATAATTTTTTACTGTCGCAAATTTTAAATATCCCAGGGATTGCCTTTTCTATAGTAAATTTCTCACAAATTAATTTTTTACTGTCGCAAATTTTAAATCCGCCAGGGATTGCCTTTTCTATAGTAAATTATTCAAAAAAATAATTTTCAACTGTCGCAAATTTTAATTGCGCCAGGGATTGCCTTTCCTCACAAATTAATTTTTTACTGTCGCAAATTTTAGGTGCGCCAGGGATTGCCTTTTCTATAGTAAATTATTCAAAAAATAATTTTTTACTGTCGCAAATTTTAAATACGCCAGGGATTGCCTTTTCTATAGTAAATTTTGCAAAAAAATAATTTTTTACTGTCGCAAATTTTAAATATCCCAGGGATTGCCTTTTCTACAGTAAATTATTCAAAAAATAATTTTATACTGTCGCAAATTTTAATTACGCCAGGGATTGCCTTTTCTATAGTAAATTATTCAAAAAATAATTTTCTACTATCGCAAGTTTTAATTGCGCCAGGGATTGCCTTTTCTATAGTAAATTATTCAAAAAATAATTTTCTACTGTCGCAAATTTTAGTTACGCCAGGGATTGCCTTTTCTATAGTAAATTATTCAAAAAATAATTTTTTATTGTCGCAAATTTTACGTGCGCCAGGGATTGCCTTTTCTATAGTAAATTATTCAAAAAATAATTTTTTACTGTCGCAAATTTCAAATCCGCCAGGGATTGCCTTTTCTATAGTAAATTATTCAAAAAATAATTTTCTACTGTCGCAAATTTTAATTGCGCCAGGGATTGCCTTTTCTATAGTAAATTTTTCAAAATATTAATTTTTTACTGTCGCAAATTTTAATTACGCCAGGGATTGCCTTTTCTATAGTAAATTATTCAAAAAATAATTTTCAACTGTCGCAAATTTTAATTGCGCCAGGGATTGCCTTTTCTATAGTAAATTATTCAAAAAATAATTTTCAACTGTCGCAAATTTTAATTGCGCCAGGGATTGCCTTTTCTACAGTAAATTATTCAAAAAATAATTTTCTACTGTCGCAAATTTTAATTACGCCAGGGATTGTCTTTTCTATAGTAAATTATTCAAAAAATTATTTCCTACTGTCGCAAATTTTAATTACGCCAGGGATTGCCTTTTCTATAGTAAATTATTCAAAAAATAATTTTTTACTGTCGCAAATTTTAAATACGCCAGGGATTGCCTTTTCTATAGTAAATTTTGCAAAAAAATAATTTTTTACTGTCGCAAATTTTAAATATCCCAGGGATTGCCTTTTCTATAGTAAATTTCTCACAAATTAATTTTTTACTGTCGCAAATTTTAATTACGCCAGGGATTGCCTTTTCTATAGTAAATTATTCAAAAAATAATTTTCAATTGTCGCAAATTTTAATTGCGCCAGGGATTGCCTTTTCTATAGTAAATTATTCAAAAAATAATTTTCTACTGTCGCAAATTTTAATTACGCCAGGGATTGCCTTTTCTATAGTAAATTATTCAAAAAATAATTTTCAATTGTCGCAAATTTTAATTACGCCAGGGATTGCCTTTTCTATAGTAAATTATTCAAAAAATAATTTTCAACTGTCGCAAATTTTAATTACGCCAGGGATTGCCTTTTCTATAGTAAATTATTCAAAAAATAATTTTTTACTGTCGCAAATTTTAAGTGCGCCAGGGATTGCCTTTTCTATAGTAAATTATTCAAAAAATAATTTTCTTCTGTCGCAAATTTTAATTACGCCCGGGATTGCCTTTTCTATAGTAAATTATTCAAAAAATAATTTTCAATTGTCGCAAATTTTAATTACGCCAGGGATTGCCTTTTCTATAGTAAATTATTCAAAAAATAATTTTCAACTGTCGCAAATTTTAATTACGCCAGGGATTGCCTTTTCTATAGTAAATTTTGCAAAAAAATAATTTTTTACTGTCGCAAATTTCAAATCCGCCAGGGATTGCCTTTTCTATAGTAAATTTTGCAAAAAAAATAATTTTTTACTGTCGCAAATTTCAAATCCCCCAGGGATTGCCTTTTCTATAGTAAATTATTCAAAAAATAATTTTATACTGTAGCAAATTTTAATTACGCCAGGGATTGCCTTTTCTATAGTAAATTATTCAAAAAATAATTTTTTACTGTCGCAAATTTTAATTGCGCCAGGGATTGCCTTTTCTACAGTAAATTTTTCAAAATATTAATTTTTTACTGTCGCAAATTTGAAATACGCCAGGGATTGCCTTCCCTATAGTAAATTATTCAAAAAATAATTTTTTACTGTCGCAAATTTTAAATACGCCAGGGATTGCCTTTTCTATAGTAAATTATTCAAAAAATAACTTTCTACTGTCGCAAATTTTAATTACGCCAGGGATTGCCTTTTCTATAGTAAATTATTCAAAAAATAATTTTCTACTGTCGCAAATTTTAATTACGCCAGGGATTGCCTTTTCTATAGTAAATTATTCAAAAAATAATTTTTTACTGTCGCAAATTTTAAATACGCCAGGGATTGCCTTTTCTATAGTAAATTATTCAAAAAATAATTTTTTACTGTCGCAAATTTTAAATATCCCAGGGATTGCCTTTTCTATAGTAAATTTCTCACAAATTAATTTTTTACTGTCGCAAATTTTAAATCCGGAAGGGATTGCCTTTTCTATAGTAAATTATACAAAAAAATAATTTTCAACTGTCGCAAATTTTAATTGCGCCAGGGATTGCCTTTCCTCACAAATTAATTTTTTACTGTCGCAAATTTTAGGTGCGCCAGGGATTGCCTTTTCTATAGTAAATTATTCAAAAAATAATTTTTTACTGTCGCAAATTTTAAATACGCCAGGGATTGCCTTTTCTATAGTAAATTTTGCAAAAAAATAATTTTTTACTGTCGCAAATTTTAAATATCCCAGGGATTGCCTTTTCTACAGTAAATTATTCAAAAAATAATTTTATACTGTCGCAAATTTTAATTACGCCAGGGATTGCCTTTTCTATAGTAAATTATTCAAAAAATAATTTTCTACTATCGCAAGTTTTAATTGCGCCAGGGATTGCCTTTTCTATAGTAAATTATTCAAAAAATAATTTTCTACTGTCGCAAATTTTAGTTACGCCAGGGATTGCCTTTTCTATAGTAAATTATTCAAAAAATAATTTTTTACTGTCGCAAATTTTAAGTGCGCCAGGGATTGCCTTTTCTATAGTAAATTATTCAAAAAATAATTTTTTACCGTCGCAAATTTCAAATCCGCCAGGGATTGCCTTTTCTATAGTAAATTATTCAAAAAATAATTTTCTACTGTCGCAAATTTTAATTGCGCCAGGGATTGCCTTTTCTATAGTAAATTTTTCAAAATATTAATTTTTTACTGTCGCAAATTTTAATTACGCCAGGGATTGCCTTTTCTATAGTAAATTATTCAAAAAATAATTTTCAACTGTCGCAAATTTTAATTGCGCCAGGGATTGCCTTTTCTATAGTAAATTATTCAAAAAATAATTTTCAACTGTCGCAAATTTTAATTGCGCCAGGGATTGCCTTTTCTACAGTAAATTATTCAAAAAATAATTTTCTACTGTCGCAAATTTTAATTACGCCAGGGATTGTCTTTTCTATAGTAAATTATTCAAAAAATAATTTCCTACTGTCGCAAATTTTAATTACGCCAGGGATTGCCTTTTCTATAGTAAATTATTCAAAAAATAATTTTTTACTGTCGCAAATTTTAAATACGCCAGGGATTGCCTTTTCTATAGTAAATTTTGCAAAAAAATAATTTTTTACTGTCGCAAATTTTAAATATCCCAGGGATTGCCTTTTCTATAGTAAATTTCTCACAAATTAATTTTTTACTGTCGCAAATTTTAATTACGCCAGGGATTGCCTTTTCTATAGTAAATTATTCAAAAAATAATTTTCAACTGTCGCAAATTTTAATTGCGCCAGGGATTGCCTTTTCTATAGTAAATTATTCAAAAAATAATTTTCTACTGTCGCAAATTTTAATTACGCCAGGGATTGCCTTTTCTATAGTAAATTATTCAAAAAATAATTTTCAATTGTCGCAAATTTTAATTACGCCAGGGATTGCCTTTTCTATAGTAAATTATTCAAAAAATAATTTTCAACTGTCGCAAATTTTAATTACGCCAGGGATTGCCTTTTCTATAGTAAATTATTCAAAAAATAATTTTTTACTGTCGCAAATTTTAAGTGCGCCAGGGATTGCCTTTTCTATAGTAAATTATTCAAAAAATAATTTTCTTCTGTCGCAAATTTTAATTACGCCCGGGATTGCCTTTTCTATAGTAAATTATTCAAAAAATAATTTTCAATTGTCGCAAATTTTAATTACGCCAGGGATTGCCTTTTCTATAGTAAATTATTAAAAAAATAATTTTCAACTGTCGCAAATTTTAATTACGCCAGGGATTGCCTTTTCTATAGTAAATTTTGCAAAAAAATAATTTTTTACTGTCGCAAATTTCAAATCCGCCAGGGATTGCCTTTTCTATAGTAAATTTTGCAAAAAAAATAATTTTTTACTGTCGCAAATTTCAAATCCGCCAGGGATTGCCTTTTCTATAGTAAATTATTCAAAAAATAATTTTATACTGTAGCAAATTTTAATTACGCCAGGGATTGCCTTTCTATAGTAAATTATTCAAAAAATAATTTTCAACTGTCGCAAATTTTAATTGCGCCAGGGATTGCCTTTTCTATAGTAAATTATTCAAAAAATAATTTTTTACTGTCGCAAATTTTAATTGCGCCAGGGATTGCCTTTTCTACAGTAAATTTTTCAAAATATTAATTTTTTACTGTCGCAAATTTGTAATACGCCAGGGATTGCCTTCCCTATAGTAAATTATTCAAAAAATAATTTTTTACTGTCGCAAATTTTAAATACGCCAGGGATTGCCTTTTCTATAGTAAATTATTCAAAAAATAACTTTCTACTGTCGCAAATTTTAATTACGCCAGGGATTGCCTTTTCTATAGTAAATTATTCAAAAAATAATTTTCTATTGTCGCAAATTTTAATTACGCCAGGGATTGCCTTTTCTATAGTAAATTATTCAAAAAATAATTTTTTACTGTCGCAAATTTTAAATACGCCAGGGATTGCCTTTTCTATAGTAAATTTTGCAAAAAAATAATTTTTTACTGTCGCAAATTTTAAATATCCCAGGGATTGCCTTTTCTATAGTAAATTTCTCACAAATTAATTTTTTACTGTCGCAAATTTTAAATCCGCCAGGGATTGCCTTTTCTATAGTAAATTATTCAAAAAATAATTTTCAACTGTCGCAAATTTTAATTACTCCAGGGATTGCCTTTTCTATAGTAAATTATTCAAAAAATAATTTTATACTGTCGCGAATTTTAATTACGCCAGGGATTGCCTTTTCTATAGTAAATTATTCAAAAAATAGTTTTCAACTGTCGCAAATTTTAATTGCGCCAGGGATTGCCTTTTCTATAGTAAATTTCTCACAAATTAATTTTTTACTGTCGCAAATTTTAAGTGCGCCAGGGATGGCCTTTTCTATAGTAAATTATTCAAAAAATAATTTTTTACTGTCGCAAATTTTAAATACGCCAGAGATTGCCTTTTCTATAGTAAATTTTGCAAAAAAATAATTTTTTACTGTCGCAAATTTTAAATATCCCAGGGATTGCCTTTTCTATAGTAAACTATTCAAAAAATAATTTTCAACTGTCGCAAATTTTAATTACGCCAGGGATTGCCTTTTCTATAGTAAATTATTCAAAAAATAATTTTTTACTGTCGCAAATTTTAATTGCGCCAGGGATTGCCTTTTCTACAGTAAATTATTCAAAAAATAATTTTATACTGTCGCAAATTTTAATTACGCCAGGGATTGCCTTTTCTATAGTAAATTATCCAAAAAATAATTTTCAACTGTTGCAAATTTTAATTGCGCCGAGGATTGCCTTTTCTATAGTAAATTTCTCACAAATTAATTTTTTACTGTCGCAAATTTTAAGTGCGCCAGGGATTGCCTTTTCTATAGTAAATTATTCAAAAAATAATTTTTTACTGTCGCAAATTTTAAGTGCGCCAGGGATTGCCTTTTCTATAGTAAATTATTCAAAAAATAATTTTTTACTGTCGCAAATTTTAAATACGCCAGGGATTGCCTTTTCTATAGTAAATTTTGCAAAAAAATAATTTTTTACTGTCGCAAATTTTAAATATCCCAGGGATTGCCTTTTCTATAGTAAATTTCTCACAAATTAATTTTTTACTGTCGCAAATTTTAAATCCGCCAGGGATTGCCTTTTCTATAGTAAATTATTCAAAAAATAATTTTCAACTGTCGCAAATTTTAATTACGCCAGGGATTGCCTTTTTTATAGTAAATTATTCAAAAAATAATTTTATACTGTCGCAAATTTTAATTACGCCAGGGATTGCCTTTTCTATAGTAAATTATTCAAAAAATAATTTTCAACTGTCGCAAATTTTAAATATCCCATGGATTGCCTTTTCTATAGTAAATTTCTCACAAATTAATTTTTTACTGTCGCAAATTTTAAATCCGCCAGGGATTGCCTTTTCTATAGTAAATTATTCAAAAAATAATTTCCAACTGTCGCAAATTTTAATTACGCCAGGGATTGCCATTTCTATAGTAAATTATTCAAAAAATAATTTTATACTGTCGCAAATTTTAATTACGCCAGGGATTGCTTTTCTATAGTAAATTATTCAAAAAATAATTTTCTACTATCGCAAGTTTTAATTGCGCCAGGGATTGCCTTTTCTATAGTAAATTATTCAAAAAATAATTTTCTACTGTCGCAAATTTTAGATACGCCAGGGATTGCCTTTTCTATAGTAAATTATTCAAAAAATATTTTTTTACTGTCGCAAATTTTAAGTGCGCCAGGGATTGCCTTTTCTATAGTAAATTATTCAAAAAATAATTTTTTACTGTCGCAAATTTCAAATCCGCCAGGGATTGCCTTTTCTATAGTAAATTATTCAAAAAATAATTTTCTACTGTCGCAAATTTTAATTGCGCCAGGGATTGCCTTTTCTATAGTAAATTTTTCAAAATATTAATTTTTTACTGTCGCAAATTTTAATTACGCCAGGGATTGCCTTTTCTATAGTAAATTATTCAAAAAATAATTTTCAACTGTTGCAAATTTTAATTGCGCCAGGGATGGCCTTTTCTATAGTAAATTATTCAAAAAATAATTTTCAACCGTGGCAAATTTTAATTGCGCCAGGGATTGCCTTTTCTACAGTAAATTTCTCACAAATTAATTTTTTACTGTCGCAAATTTTAAGTGCGCCAGGGATTGCCTTTTCTATAGTAAATTATTCAAAAAATAATTTTTAACTGTCGCAAATTTTAAATACGCCAGGGATTGCCTTTTCTATAGTAAATTTTGCAAAAAAATAATTTTTTACTGTCGCAAATTTTAAATATCCCAGGGATTGCCTTTTCTATAGTAAATTTCTCACAAATTAATTTTTTACTGTCACAAATTTTAATTACGCCAGGGATTGCCTTTTCTATAGTAAATTATTCAAAAAATAATTTTCAACTGTCGCAAATTTTAATTGCGCCAGGGATTACCTTTTCTATAGTAAATTATTCAAAAAATAATTTTCTACTGTCGCAAATTTTAATTACGCCAGGGATTGCCTTTTCTATAGTAAATTATTCAAAAAATAATTTTCAATTGTCGCAAATTTTAATTACGTCAGGTATTGCCTTTTCTATAGTAAATTATTCAAAAAATAATTTTCAATTGTCGCAAATTTTAATTACGCCAGGGATTGCCTTTTCTATAGTAAATTATTCAAAAAATAATTTTTTACTGTCGCAAATTTTAAGTGCGCCAGGGATTGCCTTTTCTATAGTAAATTATTCAAAAAATTATTTTCAACTGTCGCAAATTTTAATTGCGCCAGGGATTGCCTTTTCTATAGTAAATTATTCAAAAAATAATTTTTTACTGTCGCAAATTTCAAATCCGCCAGGGATTGCCTTTTCTAGAGTAAATTATTCAAAAAATAATTTTTTACTGTAGCAAATTTCAAATCCGCCAGGGATTGCCTTTTCTATAGTAAATAATTCAAAAAATAATTTTCTACTGTCGCAAATTTTAATTGCGCCAGGGATTGCCTTTTCTATAGTAAATTATTCAAAAAATAATTTTTTACTGTCGCAAATTTCAAATCCGCCAGGGATTGCCTTTTCTATAGTAAATTATTCAAAAAATAATTTTTTACTGTCGCAAATTTTAAGTGCGCCAGGGATTGCCTTTTTATAGTAAATTATTCAAAAAATAATTTTCTACTGTCGCAAATTTTAATTACGCCAGGGATTGCCTTTTCTATAGTAAATTATTCAAAAAATAATTTTCAACTGTCGCAAATTTTAATTGCGCCAGGGATTGCCTTTTCTATAGTAAATTATTCAAAAAATAATTTTTTACTGTCGCAAATTTCAAATCCGCCAGGGATTGCTTTTTCTATAGTAAATTATTCAAAAAATAATTTTGTACTGTCGCAAATTTTAATTACGCCAGGGATTGCCTTTTCTATAGTAAACTTTTCAAAAAATAATTTTCTACTGTCGCAAATTTTAATTACGCCAGGGATTGCCTTTTCTATAGTAAATTATTCAAAAAATAATTTTCTACTGTCGCAAATTTTAATTACGCCAGGCATTGCCTTTTCTATAGTAAATTATTCAAAAAATAATTTTCTACTGTCGCAAATTTTAATTACGCCAGGGATTGCCTTTTCTATAGTAAATTATTCAAAAAATAATTTTCTACTGTCGCAAATTTTAATTACGCCAGGGATTGCCTTTTCTATAGTAAATTATTCAAAAAATAATTTTCAACTGTCGCAAATTTTAATTACGCCAGGGATTGCCTTTTCTATAGTAAATTATTCAAAAAATAATTTTTTACTGTCGCAAATTTTAAGTGCGCCAGGGATTGCCTTTTCTATAGTAAATTATTCAAAAAATAATTTTCAACTGTCGCAAATTTTAATTGCGCCAGGTATTGCCTTTTCTATAGTAAATTATTCAAAAAATAATTTTTTACTGTCGCAAATTTTAATTACGCCAGGGATTGCCTTTTCTATAGTAAATTATTTAAAAAATAATTTTCAACTGTCGCAAATTTCAAATCCGCCAGGGATTGCCTTTTCTATAGTAAATTATTCAAAAAATAATTTTTTACTATCGCAAGTTTTAATTGCGCCAGGGATTGCCATTTCTACAGCAAATTTTTCAAAATATTAATATTTTACTGTCGCAAATTTTAATTACGCCAGGGATTGCCTTTTCTATAGTAAATTATTCAAAAAATAATTTTCTACTGTCGCAAATTTTAATTACGCCAGGGATTGCCTTTTCTATAGTAAATTATTCAAAAAATAATTTTATACTGTCGCAAATTTTAATTGCGCCAGGGATTGCCTTTTATATAGTAAATTATTCAAAAAATAATTTTTTACTGTCGCAAATTTTAAATATCCCAGGATTGCCTTTTCTATAGTAAATTATTCAAAAATAATTTTCAACTGTCGCAAATTTTAATTACGCCAGGGATTGCCTTTTCTATAGTAAATTATTCAAAAAATAATTTTATACTGTCGCAAATTTTAATTACGCCAGGGATTGCCTTTTCTATAGTAAATTATTCAAAAAATAATTTTCAACTGTCGCAAATTTTAATTGCGCCAGGGATTGCCTTTTCTATAGTAAATTATTCAAAAAATAATTTTTTACTGTCGCAAATTTTAAGTGCGCCAGGGATTGCCATTTCTATAGTAAATTATTCAAAAAATAATTTTCTGCTGTCGCAAATTTTAATTACGCCAGGGATTGCCTTTTCTATAGTAAATTATTCAAAAAATAATTTTCTACTGTCGCAAATTTTAATTACGCCAGGGATTGCCTTTTCTATAGTAAATTATTCAAAAAATAATTTTTTACTGTCGCAAATTTTTAATACGCCAGGGATTGCCTTTTCTATAGTAAATTATTCAAAAAATAATTTTCTACTGTCGCAAATTTTAACTACGCCAGGGATTGCCTTTTATATAGTAAATTTTTCAAAAAATAATTTTTTACTGTCGCAAATTTTAATTACGCCAGGGATTGCCTTTTCTATAGTAAATTATTCAAAAAATAATTTTCTACTGTCGCAAATTTTAATTACGCCAGGGATTGCCTTTTCTATAGTAAATTATTCAAAAAATAATTTTCAACTGTCGCAAATTTTAATTACGCCAGGGATTGCCTTTTCTATAGTAAATTATTCAAAAAATAATTTTATATTGTCGAAAATTTTAATTACGCCAGGGATTGCCTTTTCTATAGTAAATTATTCAAAAAATAATTTCTTACTGTCGCAAATTTTAAATACGCCAGGGATTGCCTTTTCTATAGTAAATTATTCAAATAATAATTTTCAACTGTCGCAAATTTTAAATACGCCAAGGATTGCCTTTTCTATAGTAAATTATTCAAAAAATAATTTCTTACTGTCGCAAATTTTAAATACGCCAGGGATTGCCTTTTCTATAGTAAATTATTCAAAAAATAATTTTGTACTGTCGCAAATTTTAATTACGCCAGGGATTGCCTTTTCTATAGTAAATTATTCAAAAAATAATTTTCTACTGTCGCAAATTTTAATTACGCCAGGGATTGCCTTTTCTATAGTAAATTATTCAAAAAATAATTTTCTACTTTCGCAAATTTTAATTACGCCAGGGATTGGCTTTTCTATAGTAAATTTTTCAAAAAATAATTTTTTACTGTCGCAAATTTTAAATATCCCAGGGATTGCCTTTTCTATAGTCAATTATTCAAAAAATAATTTTCTACTGTCGCAAATTTTAAATACGCCAGGGATTGCCTTTTCTATAGTAAATTATTCAAAAAATAATTTTCAACTTTCGCAAATTTTAATTGCGCCAGGGATTGCCTTTTCTATAGTAAATTATTAAAAAAATAATTTTTTACTGTCGCAAATTTTAATTACGCCAGGGATTGATTGCCTTTTCTATAGTAATTTATTCAAAAAATAATTTTCTACTGTCGCAAATTTTAATTACGCCAGGGATTGCCTTTTCTATAGTAAATTATTCAAAAAATAATTTTCTACTGTCGCACATTTTAATTACGCCAGGGATTGCCTTTTCTATAGTAAATTTTTCAAAAAATAATTTTTTACTGTCGCAAATTTTAAATATCCCAGGGATTGCCTTTTCTATAGTAAATTATTCAAAAAATAATTTTCTACTGTCGCAAATTTTAAATACGCCAGGGATTGCCTTTTCTATAGTAAATTTTGCAAAAAAATAATTTTTTAATATCGCAAATTTTAATTACGCCAGGGATTGCCTTTTCTATACTAAATTATTCAAAAAATAATTTTCAACTGTCGCAAATTTTAATTGTGCCAGGGATTGCCTTTTCTATAGTAAATTATTCAAAAAATTATTTTTTACTGTCGCAAATTTTAATTACGCCAGGGATTGCCTTTTCTTTAGTAAATTATTCAAAAAATAATTTTCAACTGTCGCAAATTTTAATTGCGCCAGGGATTGCCTTTTCTATAGTAAATTATTCAAAAAATAATTTTTTACTGTCGCAAATTTTAAATACGCCAGGGATTGCTTTTCTATAGTAAATTTTGCAAAAAAATTATTTTTTACTGTCGCAAATTTTAAATATCCCAGGGGTTGCCTTTTCTATAGTAAATTTCTCACAAATTAATTTTTTACTGTCGCAAATTTTAAATACGCCAGGGGTTGCCTTTTCTATAGTAAATTATTCAAAAAATAATTTTCTACTGTCGCAAATTTTAATTACGCCAGGGATTGCCTTTTCTATAGTAAATTTGTCAAAAAATAATTTTTTACTGTCGCAAATTTTAAGTGCGCCAGGGATTGCCTTTTCGATAGTAAATTATTCAAAAAATAATTTTCTACTGTCGCAAATTTTAATTACGCCAGGGATTGCCTTTTCTATAGTAAATTATTCAAAAAATAATTTTCTACTGTCGCAAATTTTAATTACGCCAGGGATTGCCTTTTCTGTAGTAAATTATTCAAAAAATAATTTTCAACTGTCGCAAATTTTAATTACGCCAGGGATTGCCTTTTCTATAGTAAATTATTCAAAAAATAATTTTTTACTGTCGCAAATTTTAATTACGCCAGGGATTGCCTTTTCTATAGTAAATTATTCAAAAATTAATTTTCAACTGTCGCAAATTTTAATTACGTCAGGGATTGCCTTTTCTATAGTAAATTATTCAAAAAATAAATTTTTACTGTCGCAAATTGTAATTGCGCCAGGGATTGCCTTTTCTATAGTAAATTATTCAAAAAATAATTTTCAACTGTCGCAAGTTTTAATTGCGCCAGGGATTGCCTTTTCTATAGTAAATTATTCAAAAAATAATTTTATACTGTCGCAAATTTTAATTACGCCAGGGATTGCCTTTTCTATAGTAAATTATTCAAAAAATAATTTTCAACTGTAGCAAATTTTAATTGCGCCAGGGATTGCCTTTTCTATAGTAAATTATTCAAAAAATAATTTTTTACTGTCGCAAATTTCAAATACGCCAGAGATTGCTTTTCTATAGTAAATTATTCAAAAAATAATTTTTTACTGTCGCAAATTTCAAATCCGCCAGGGATTGAAATTTCTATAGTAAATTATTCAAAAAATAATTTTTTACTATCGCAAGTTTTAATTGCGCCAGGGATTGCCTTTTCTACAGTAAATTTTTCAAAATATTAATTTTTTACTGTCGCAAATTTTAATTACGCCAGGGATTGCCTTTTCTATAGTAAATTATTCAAAAAATAATTTTCTACTGTCGCAAATTTTAATTACGCCAGGGATTGCCTTTTCTATAGTAAATTATTCAAAAAATAATTTTATACCGTAGCAAATTTTAAATACGCCAGGGATTGCCTTTTCTGTAGTAAATTATTCAAAAAATAATTTTATACTGTCGCAAATTTTAATTACGCCAGGGATTGCCTTTTCTATAGTAAATTATTCAAAAAATAATTTTTTACTGTCGCAAATTTTAATTACGCCAGGGATTGCCTTTTCAATAGTAAATTATTCAAAAAATAATTTTCAACTGTCGCAAATTTGAAATCCGCCAGGGATTGCCTTTTCTATAGTAAATTATTCAAAAAATTATTTTTTACTATCGCAAGTTTTAATTGCGCCAGGGATTGCCTGTTCTATAGTAAATTTTTCAAAATATTAATTTTTTACTGTCGCAAATTTTAATTACGCCAGGGATTGCCTTTTCTGTAGTAAATTATTCAAAAAATAATTTTCTACTGTCGCAAATTTTAATTACGCCAGGGATTGCCTTTTCTATAGTAAATTATTCAAAAAATAATTTTCAACTGTCGCAAATTTTAATTACGCCAGGGATTGCCTTTTCTATAGTAAATTATTCAAAAAATAATTTTCTACTGTCGCAAATTTTAATTACGCCAGGGATTGCCTTTTTTATAGTAAATTATTCAAAAAATAATTTTTTACTGTCGCAAATTTTAAATACGCCAGGGATTGCCTTTTCTATAATAAATTTTGCAAAAAAATAATTTTTTACTGTCGCAAATTTTAAATATCCCAGGGATTGCCTTTTCTATAGTAAATTTCTCACAAATTAATTTTTTACTGTCGCAAATTTTAACTACGCCAGGGATTGCCTTTTCTATAGTAAATTATTCAAAAAATAATTTTCTACTGTCGCAAATTTTAAATACGCCAGGGATTGCCTTTTTTATAGTAAATTATTCAAAAAATAATTTTATACTGTCGCACATTTTAAATACGCCAGGGATTGCCTTTTTATAGTAAATTATTCAAAAAATAATTTTATACTGTCGCAAATTTTAATTACGCCAGGGATTGCCTTTTCTATAGTAAATTATTCAAAAAATAATTTTATACTGTCGCAAAATTTAATTACGCCAGGGATTGCCTTTTCTATAGTAAATTATTCAAAAAATAATTTTCAACTGTCGCAAATTTTAAATTCGCCAGGGATTGCCTTTTCTATAGTAAATTATTCAAAAAATAATTTTCTACTGTCGCAAATTTTAATTACGCCAGGGATTGCCTTTTCTATAGTAAATTATTCAAAAAATAATTTTCTACTGTCGCAAATTTTAGTTACCCCAGGGATTGCCTTTTCTATAGTAAATTATTCAAAAAATAATTTTCTAATGTCGCAAATTTTAATTACGCCAGGGATTGCCTTTTCTATAGTAAATTATTCAAAAAATAATTTTTTACTGTCGCAAATTTCAAATCCGCCAGCGATTGCCTTTTCTATAGTAAATTATTCAAAAAATAATTTTCTACTGTCGCAAATTTTAATTACGCCAGGGATTGCCTTTTCTATAGTAAATTATTCAAAAAATAATTTTCTACTGTCGCAAATTTTAATTACGTCAGGGATTGCCTTTTCTATAGTAAATTATTCAAAAAATAATTTTCTACTGTCGCAAATTTTAATTACGCCAGGGATTGCCTTTTCTATAGTAAATTATTCAAAAAATAATTTTAAACTGTCGCAAATTTTAATTACGCCAGGGATTGCCTTTTCTATAGTAAATTATTCAAAAAATAATTTTTTACTTTCGCAAATTTCAAATCCGCCAGGGATTGCCTTTTCTATAGTAAATTATTCAAAAAATAATTTTTTACTGTCGCAAATTTTAAGTGCGCCAGGGATTGCCTTTTCTATAGTAAATTATTCAAAAAATAATTTTTTACTGTCGCAAATTTCAAATCCGCCAGGAATTGCCTTTTCTATAGTAAATTATTCAAAAAATAATTTTCAACTGTCGCAAATTTTAATTGCGCCAGGGATTGCCTTTTCTATAGTAAATTATTCAAAAAATAATTTTTTACTGTCGCAAATTTCAAATCCGCCAGGGATTGCCTTTTCTATAGAAAATTATTCAAAAAATAATTTTCTACTGTCGCAAATTTTAATTGCGCCAGGGATTGCCTTTTCTATAGTAAATTTTGCAAAAAAATAATTTTTTAATATCGCAAATTTTAATTACGCCAGGGATTGCCTTTTCTATACTAAATTATTCAAAAAATAATTTTCAACTGTCGCAAATTTTAATTGTGCCAGGGATTGCCTTTTCTATAGTAAATTATTCAAAAAATTATTTTTTACTGTCGCAAATTTTAATTACGCCAGGGATTGCCTTTTCTTTAGTAAATTATTCAAAAAATAATTTTCAACTGTCGCAAATTTTAATTGCGCCAGGGATTGCCTTTTCTATAGTAAATTATTCAAAAAATAATTTTTTACTGTCGCAAATTTTAAATACGCCAGGGATTGCTTTTCTATAGTAAATTTTGCAAAAAAATTATTTTTTACTGTCGCAAATTTTAAATATCCCAGGGGTTGCCTTTTCTATAGTAAATTTCTCACAAATTAATTTTTTACTGTCGCAAATTTTAAATACGCCAGGGGTTGCCTTTTCTATAGTAAATTATTCAAAAAATAATTTTCTACTGTCGCAAATTTTAATTACGCCAGGGATTGCCTTTTCTATAGTAAATTTGTCAAAAAATAATTTTTTACTGTCGCAAATTTTAAGTGCGCCAGGGATTGCCTTTTCGATAGTAAATTATTCAAAAAATAATTTTCTACTGTCGCAAATTTTAATTACGCCAGGGATTGCCTTTTCTATAGTAAATTATTCAAAAAATAATTTTCTACTGTCGCAAATTTTAATTACGCCAGGGATTGCCTTTTCTGTAGTAAATTATTCAAAAAATAATTTTCAACTGTCGCAAATTTTAATTACGCCAGGGATTGCCTTTTCTATAGTAAATTATTCAAAAAATAATTTTTTACTGTCGCAAATTTTAATTACGCCAGGGATTGCCTTTTCTATAGTAAATTATTCAAAAATTAATTTTCAACTGTCGCAAATTTTAATTACGTCAGGGATTGCCTTTTCTATAGTAAATTATTCAAAAAATAAATTTTCTACTGTCGCAAATTGTAATTGCGCCAGGGATTGCCTTTCTATAGTAAATTATTCAAAAAATAATTTTCAACTGTCGCAAGTTTTAATTGCGCCAGGGATTGCCTTTTCTATAGTAAATTATTCAAAAAATAATTTTATACTGTCGCAAATTTTAATTACGCCAGGGATTGCCTTTTCTATAGTAAATTATTCAAAAAATAATTTTCAACTGTAGCAAATTTTAATTGCGCCAGGGATTGCCTTTTCTATAGTAAATTATTCAAAAAATAATTTTTTACTGTCGCAAATTTCAAATACGCCAGAGATTGCTTTTCTATAGTAAATTATTCAAAAAATAATTTTTTACTGTCGCAAATTTCAAATCCGCCAGGGATTGAAATTTCTATAGTAAATTATTCAAAAAATAATTTTTTACTATCGCAAGTTTTAATTGCGCCAGGGATTGCCTTTTCTACAGTAAATTTTTCAAAATATTAATTTTTTACTGTCGCAAATTTTAATTACGCCAGGGATTGCCTTTTCTATAGTAAATTATTCAAAAAATAATTTTCTACTGTCGCAAATTTTAATTACGCCAGGGATTGCCTTTTCTATAGTAAATTATTCAAAAAATAATTTTATACCGTAGCAAATTTTAAATACGCCAGGGATTGCCTTTTCTGTAGTAAATTATTCAAAAAATAATTTTATACTGTCGCAAATTTTAATTACGCCAGGGATTGCCTTTTCTATAGTAAATTATTCAAAAAATAATTTTTTACTGTCGCAAATTTTAATTACGCCAGGGATTGCCTTTTCAATAGTAAATTATTCAAAAAATAATTTTCAACTGTCGCAAATTTGAAATCCGCCAGGGATTGCCTTTTCTATAGTAAATTATTCAAAAAATTATTTTTTACTATCGCAAGTTTTAATTGCGCCAGGGATTGCCTGTTCTATAGTAAATTTTTCAAAATATTAATTTTTTACTGTCGCAAATTTTAATTACGCCAGGGATTGCCTTTTCTGTAGTAAATTATTCAAAAAATAATTTTCTACTGTCGCAAATTTTAATTACGCCAGGGATTGCCTTTTCTATAGTAAATTATTCAAAAAATAATTTTCAACTGTCGCAAATTTTAATTACGCCAGGGATTGCCTTTTCTATAGTAAATTATTCAAAAAATAATTTTCTACTGTCGCAAATTTTAATTACGCCAGGGATTGCCTTTTTTATAGTAAATTATTCAAAAAATAATTTTTTACTGTCGCAAATTTTAAATACGCCAGGGATTGCCTTTTCTATAATAAATTTTGCAAAAAAATAATTTTTTACTGTCGCAAATTTTAAATATCCCAGGGATTGCCTTTTCTATAGTAAAT
>CAWVNZ010000054.1:0-34327 GCA_963930735.1 Dioctria linearis
ATTCAAAAAATAATTTTTTACTGTCGCAAATTTTAATTCCGCCAGGGATTGCCTTTTCTATAGTAAATTATTCAAAAAATAATTTTTTACTGTTGCACATTTTAATTACGCCAGGGATTGCCTTTTCTATAGTAAATTATTCAAAAAATTATTTTTTACTGTCGCAAATTTTAATTACGCCAGAGATTGCCTTTTCTATAGTTAATTATTCAAAAAATAATTTTTTACTGTCGCAAATTTTAAATACGCCAGGGATTGCCTTTTCTATAGTAAATTATTCAAAAAATAATTTTTTACTGTCACAAATTTTAATTACGCCAGGGATTGCCTTTTCTATAGTAAATTATTCAAAAACTAATTGTTTAGTGTCGCAAATTTTAATTACGCCAGGGATTGCCTTTTCTATAGTAAATTATTCGAAAAATAATTTTTTACTGTCGCAAATTTTAAATGCGCCAGGGATTGCCTTTTCTATAGTAAATTATTCAAAAAATAATTTTTTACTGTTGCAAATTTTAATTACGCCAGGGATTGCCTTTTCTATAGTAAATTATTCAAAAAATAATTGTTTAGTGTCGCAAATTTTAATTACGCCAGGGATTGCCTTTTCTATAGTAAATTATTCAAAAAATTTTATACTGTCGCAAATTTTAATTACGCCAGGGATTGCCTTTTCTATAGTAAATTTTGCAAAAAATAATTTTTTTCTGTCGCAAATTTTAAATACGCCAGGGATTGCCTTTTCTATAGTAAATTATTCAAAAAATAATTTTTTACTGTCGCAAATTTTAATTACGCCAGGGATTGCCTTTTCTATAGTAAATTATTCAAAAACTAATTGTTTAGTGTCGCAAATTTTAATTACGCCAAGGATTGCCTTTTCTATAGTAAATTATTCAAAAATAATTTTTTACTGTTGCAAATTTTAATTACGCCAGCGATTGCCTTTTCTATAGTATATTATTCAAAAAATAATTTTTTCTGTCGCAAATTATAATTACGCCAGGGATTGCCTTTTCTATAGTAAATTTTGCAAAAAATAATTGTTTAGTGTCGCAAATTTTAAATACGCCAGGGACTGCCTTTTCTATAGTAAATTATTCAAAAATAATTTTTTCTGTCGCAAATTATAATTACGCCAGGGATTGCCTTTTCTATAGTAAATTATTCAAAAAATAATTTTTTACTGTCGCAAATTTTAATTACGCCAGGGATTGCCTTTTCTATAGTAAATTATTCAAAAAATAATTTTTTAGTGTCGCAAATTATAATTACGCCAGGGATTGCCTTTTCTATAGTAAATTATTCAAAAAATAATTTTTTACTGTCTCAAATTATAATTACGCCAGGGATTGCCTTTTCTATAGTAAATTATTCAAAAAATAATTTTATACTGTCGCAAATTTTAATTACGCCAGGGATTGCCTTTTCTATAGTAAATTATTCAAAAATTCATTTTTTCTGTAACAAATTTTAATTACGCCAGTGATTGCCTTTTCTATAGTAAATTATTCAAAAATTCATTTTTTACTGTCGCAAATTTTAATTACGCCAGGGATTGCCTTTTCTATAGTAAATTATTCAAAAAATAATTGTTTACTGTCTCAAATTTTAATTACGCCAGTGGTTGCCTTTTCTATAGTAAATTATTCAAAAATTCATTTTTTACTGTCGCAAATTATAATTACGCCAGGGATTGCCTTTTCTATAGTAAATTATTCAAAAAATAATTGTTTACTGTCGCAAATTTTAATTACGCCAGGGATTGCCTTTTCTATAGTAAATTTTGCAAAAAATAATTGTTTAGTGTCGCAAATTTTAAATACGCCAAGGATTGCCTTTTCTATAGTAAATTATTCAAAAATTCATTTTTTACTGTCTCAAATTTTAATTACGCCAGGGATTGCCTTTTCTATAGTAAATTATTCAAAAAATAATTTTTTCTGTCACAAATTTTAATTACGCCAGGGATTGCCTTTTCTATAATAAATTTTGCAAAAAATAATTTTTTACTGTTGCAAATTTTAAATACGCCAGGGATTGCCTTTTCTATAGTAAATTATTCAAAAATTCATTTTTTACTGTCGCAAATTTTAATTACGCCAGGGATTGCCTTTTCTATAGTAAATTATTCAAAAATTCATTTTTTACTGTCTCAAATTTTAATTACGCCAGGGATTGCCTTTTCTATAGTATTTTATTCAAAAAATAATTTTTTACTGTCTCAAATTTTAATTACGCCAGGGATTGCCTTTTCTATAGTAAATTATTCAAAAATAATTTTTTACTGTCGCAAATTAAAATTACGCCGGGGATTGCCTTTTCTATAGTAAATTTTCCAAAAAATAATTGTTTAGTGTCGCAAATTTTAATTACGCAAGGGATTGCTTTTCTATAGTAAATTATTCAAAAAATAATTTTTTCTGTCACAAATTTTAATTACGCCAGGGATTGCCTTTTCTATAGTAAATTTTGCAAAAAATAATTGTTTAGTGTCGCAAATTTTAATTACGCCAGGGATTGCCTTTTCTATAGTAAATTATTCAAAAAATAATTTTTTAGTGTCGCAAATTTTAATTACGCCAAGGATTGCCTTTTCTATAGTAAATTTTGCAAAAAATAATTTTTTACTGTCGCAAATTTTAATTACGCCAGGGATTGCCTTTTCTATAGTAAATTATTCAAAAATTCATTTTTTACTGTTGCAAATTTTAAATACGCCAGGGATTGCCTTTTCTATAGTAAATTTTGCAAAAAATAATTTTTTACTGTCGCAAATTTTAATTACGCCAGGGATTGCCTTTTCTATAGTAAATTATTCAAAAAATAATTTTTTCTGTCGCAAATTATAATTACGCCAGGGATTGCCTTTTCTATAGTAAATTTTGCAAAAAATAATTGTTTAGTGTCGCAAAATTTAATTACGCCAGGGATTGCCTTTTCTATAGTAAATTATTCAAAAAATAATTTTTTCTGTTGCAAATTATAATTACGCCAGGGATTGCCTTTTCTATAGTAAATTATTCAAAAAATAATATTTTACTGTCGCAAATTTTAATTACGCCAGGGATTGCCTTTTCTATAGTAAATTATTCAAAAAATAATTTTTTACTGTCGCAAATTTTAATTACGCCAGGGATTGCCTTTTCTATAGTAAATTATTCAAAAAATAATTTTTTCTGTCGCAAATTATAATTACGCCAGGGATTGCCTTTTCTATAGTAAATTTTGCAAAAAATAATTGTTTAGTGTCGCAAATTTTAAATACGCCAGGGATTGCCTTTTCTATAGTAAATTATTCAAAAAATAATTTTTTCTGTCGCAAATTATAATTACGCCAGGGATTGCCTTTTCTATAGTAAATTATTCAAAAAATAATTTTTTACTGTCGCAAATTTTAATTACGCCAGGGATTGCCTTTTCTATAGTAAATTATTCAAAAAATTATTTTTTAGTGTCGCAAATTATAATTGCGCCAGGGATTGCCTTTTCTATAGTAAATTATTCAAAAAATATTTTTTTACTGTCTCAAATTATAATTACGCCAGGGATTGCCTTTTCTATAGTAAATTATTCAAAAAATAATTTTATACTGTCGCAAATTTTAATTACGCCAGGGATTGCCTTTTCTATAGTAAATTATTCAAAAATTCATTTTTTCTGTCACAAATTTTAATTACGCCAAGGATTGCCTTTTCTATAGTAAATTATTCAAAAATTCATTTTTTACTGTCGCAAATTTTAATTACGCCAGGGATTGCCTTTTCTATAGTAAATTATTCAAAAAATAATTGTTTACTGTCTCAAATTTTAATTACGACAGGGATTGCCTTTTCTATAGTAAATTATTCAAAAATTCATTTTTTACTGTCGCAAATTATAATTACGCCAGGGATTGCCTTTTCTATAGTAAATTATTCAAAAAATAATTGTTTACTGTCGCAAATTTTAATTACGCCAGGGATTGCCTCTTCTATAGTAAATTATTCAAAAAATAATTTTTTACTGTTGCAAATTTTAAATACGCCAGGGAGTGCCTTTTCTATAGTAAATTTTGCAAAAAATAATTTTTTACTGTCGCAAATTTTAATTACGCCAGGGATTGCCTTTTCTATAGTAAATTATTCAAAAAATAATTTTTTACTGTTGCAAATTTTAATTACGCCAGGGATTGCCTTTTCTATAGTAAATTTTGCAAAAAATAATTTTTTACTGTCGCAAGTTTTAATTACGCCAGGGATTGCCTTTTCTATAGTAAATTTTGCAAAAAATAATTTTTTACTGGCTCAAATTTTAATTACGCCAGGGACTGCCTTTTCTATTGTAAATTATTCAAAAAATAATTTTTTACTGTCTCAAATTTTAATTACGCCAGGGATTGCCTTTTCTATAGTAAATTATTCAAAAATTCATTTTTTACTGTCGCAAATTATAATTACGCCAGGGATTGCCTTTTCTATAGTAAATTATTCAAAAATAATTTTTTACTGTCGCAAATTTTAATTACGCCAGGGATTGCCTTTTCTATAGTAAATTATTCAAAAAATAATTTTTTACTGTCGCAAATTTTAATTCCGCCAGGGATTGCCTTTTCTATAGTAAATTATTCAAAAAATAATTTTTTACTGTTGCAAATTTTAATTACGCCAGGGATTGCCTTTTCTATAGTAAATTATTCAAAAAATTATTTTTTACTGTCGCAAATTTTAATTACGCCAGAGATTGCCTTTTATATAGTTAATTATTCAAAAAATAATTTTTTACTGTCGCAAATTTTAAATACGCCAGGGATTGCCTTTTCTATAGTAAATTATTCAAAAAATAATTTTTTACTGTCACAAATTTTAATTACGCCAGGGATTGCCTTTTCTATAGTAAATTATTCAAAAACTAATTGTTTAGTGTCGCAAATTTTAATTACGCCAGGGATTGCCTTTTCTATAGTAAATTATTCGAAAAATAATTTTTTACTGTCGCAAATTTTAAATGCGCCAGGGATTGCCTTTTCTATAGTAAATTATTCAAAAAATAATTTTTTACTGTTGCAAATTTTAATTACGCCAGGGATTGCCTTTTCTATAGTAAATTATTCAAAAAATAATTGTTTAGTGTCGCAAATTTTAATTACGCCAGGGATTGCCTTTTCTATAGTAAATTATTCAAAAAATAATTTTATACTGTCGCAAATTTTAATTACGCCAGGGATTGCCTTTTCTATAGTAAATTTTGCAAAAAATAATTTTTTTCTGTCGCAAATTTTAAATACGCCAGGGATTGCCTTTTCTATAGTAAATTATTCAAAAAATAATTTTTTACTGTCGCAAATTTTAATTACGCCAGGGATTGCCTTTTCTATAGTAAATTATTCAAAAACTAATTGTTTAGTGTCGCAAATTTTAATTACGCCAAGGATTGCCTCTTCTATAGTAAATTATTCAAAAATAATTTTTTACTGTTGCAAATTTTAATTACGCCAGGGATTGCCTTTTCTATAGTAAATTATTCAAAAAATAATTTTTTCTGTCGCAAATTATAATTACGCCAGGGATTGCCTTTTCTATAGTAAATTTTGCAAAAAATAATTGTTTAGTGTCGCAAATTTTAAATACGCCAGGGATTGCCTTTTCTATAGTAAATTATTCAAAAAATAATTTTTTCTGTCGCAAATTATAATTACGCCAGGGATTGCCTTTTCTATAGTAAATTATTCAAAAAATAATTTTTTACTGTTGCAAATTTTAATTACGCCAGGGATTGCCTTTTCTATAGTAAATTATTCAAAAAATAATTGTTTAGTGTCGCAAATTTTAATTACGCCAGGGATTGCCTTTTCTATAGTAAATTATTCAAAAAATAATTTTATACTGTCGCAAATTTTAATTACGCCAGGGATTGCCTTTTCTATAGTAAATTTTGCAAAAAATAATTTTTTTCTGTCGCAAATTTTAAATACGCCAGGGATTGCCTTTTCTATAGTAAATTATTCAAAAAATAATTTTTTACTGTCGCAAATTTTAATTACGCCAGGGATTGCCTTTTCTATAGTAAATTATTCAAAAACTAATTGTTTAGTGTCGCAAATTTTAATTACGCCAAGGATTGCCTTTTCTATAGTAAATTATTCAAAAATAATTTTTTACTGTTGCAAATTTTAATTACGCCAGGGATTGCCTTTTCTATAGTAAATTATTCAAAAAATAATTTTTTCTGTCGCAAATTATAATTACGCCAGGGATTGCCTTTTCTATAGTAAATTTTGCAAAAAATAATTGTTTAGTGTCGCAAATTTTAAATACGCCAGGGATTGCCTTTTCTATAGTAAATTATTCAAAAAATAATTTTTTCTGTCGCAAATTATAATTACGCCAGGGATTGCCTTTTCTATAGTAAATTATTCAAAAATAATTTTTTACTGTCGCAAATTTTAATTACGCCAGGGATTGCCTTTTCTATAGTAAATTATTCAAAAAATAATTTTTTAGTGTCGCAAATTATAATTACGCCAGGGATTGCCTTTTCTATAGTAAATTATTCAAAAAATAATTTTTTACTGTCTCAAATTATAATTACGCCAGGGATTGCCTTTTCTATAGTAAATTATTCAAAAAATAATTTTATACTGTCGCAAATTTTAATTACGCCAGGGATTGCCTTTTCTATAGTAAATTATTCAAAAATTCATTTTTTCTGTAACAAATTTTAATTACGCCAGTGATTGCCTTTTCTATAGTAAATTATTCAAAAATTCATTTTTTACTGTCGCAAATTTTAATTACGCCAGGGATTGCCTTTTCTATAGTAAATTATTCAAAAAATAATTGTTTACTGTCTCAAATTTTAATTACGCCAGTGGTTGCCTTTTCTATAGTAAATTATTCAAAAATTCATTTTTTACTGTCGCAAATTATAATTACGCCAGGGATTGCCTTTTCTATAGTAAATTATTCAAAAAATAATTGTTTACTGTCGCAAATTTTAATTACGCCAGGGATTGCCTTTTCTATAGTAAATTTTGCAAAAAATAATTGTTTAGTGTCGCAAATTTTAAATACGCCAAGGATTGCCTTTTCTATAGTAAATTATTCAAAAATTCATTTTTTACTGTCTCAAATTTTAATTACGCCAGGGATTGCCTTTTCTATAGTAAATTATTCAAAAAATAATTTTTTCTGTCACAAATTTTAATTACGCCAGGGATTGCCTTTTCTATAATAAATTTTGCAAAAAATAATTTTTTACTGTTGCAAATTTTAAATACGCCAGGGATTGCCTTTTCTATAGTAAATTATTCAAAAATTCATTTTTTACTGTCGCAAATTTTAATTACGCCAGGGATTGCCTTTTCTATAGTAAATTATTCAAAAATTCATTTTTTACTGTCTCAAATTTTAATTACGCCAGGGATTGCCTTTTCTATAGTATTTTATTCAAAAAATAATTTTTTACTGTCTCAAATTTTAATTACGCCAGGGATTGCCTTTTCTATAGTAAATTATTCAAAAAATAATTTTTTACTGTCGCAAATTAAAATTACGCCGGGGATTGCCTTTTCTATAGTAAATTTTGCAAAAAATAATTGTTTAGTGTCGCAAATTTTAATTACGCAAGGGATTGCTTTTCTATAGTAAATTATTCAAAAAATAATTTTTTCTGTCACAAATTTTAATTACGCCAGGGATTGCCTTTTCTATAGTAAATTTTGCAAAAAATAATTGTTTAGTGTCGCAAATTTTAATTACGCCAGGGATTGCCTTTTCTATAGTAAATTATTCAAAAAATAATTTTTTAGTGTCGCAAATTTTAATTACGCCAAGGATTGCCTTTTCTATAGTAAATTTTGCAAAAAATAATTTTTTACTGTCGCAAATTTTAATTACGCCAGGGATTGCCTTTTCTATAGTAAATTATTCAAAAATTCATTTTTTACTGTTGCAAATTTTAAATACGCCAGGGATTGCCTTTTCTATAGTAAATTTTGCAAAAAATAATTTTTTACTGTCGCAAATTTTAATTACGCCAGGGATTGCCTTTTCTATAGTAAATTATTCAAAAAATAATTTTTTCTGTCGCAAATTATAATTACGCCAGGGATTGCCTTTTCTATAGTAAATTTTGCAAAAAATAATTGTTTAGTGTCGCAAAATTTAAATACGCCAGGGATTGCCTTTTCTATAGTAAATTATTCAAAAAATAATTTTTTCTGTTGCAAATTATAATTACGCCAGGGATTGCCTTTTCTATAGTAAATTATTCAAAAAATAATATTTTACTGTCGCAAATTTTAATTACGCCAGGGATTGCCTTTTCTATAGTAAATTATTCAAAAAATAAAATTTTTTAGTGTCGCAAATTATAATTACGCCAGGGATTGCCTTTTCTATAGTAAATTATTCAAAAAATAATTTTTTACTGTCTCAAATTATAATTACGCCAGGGATTGCCTTTTCTATAGTAAATTATTCAAAAAATAATTTTATACTGTCGCAAATTTTAATTACGCCAGGGATTGCCTTTTCTATAGTAAATTATTCAAAAATTCATTTTTTCTGTCACAAATTTTAATTACGCCAAGGATTGCCTTTTCTATAGTAAATTATTCAAAAATTCCTTTTTTACTGTCGCAAATTTTAATTACGCCAGGGATTGCCTTTTCTATAGTAAATTATTCAAAAAATAATTGTTTACTGTCTCAAATTTTAATTACGCCAGGGATTGCCTTTTCTATAGTAAATTATTCAAAAATTCATTTTTTACTGTCGCAAATTTTAATTACGCCAGGGATTGCTTTCCTATAGTAAATTATTCAAAAAATAATTTTTTCTGTCACAAATTTTAATTACGCCAGGGATTGCCTTTTCTATAGTAAATTTTGCAAGAAATAATTGTTTAGTGTCGCAAATTTTAATTACGCCAGGGATTGCCTTTTCTATAGTAAATTATTCAAAAACTAATTGTTTAGTGTCGCAAATTTTAATTACGCCAGGGATTGCCTTTTCTATAGTAAATTATTCAAAAAATAATTTTTTACTGTCGCAAATTTTAAATGCGCCAGGGATTGCCTTTTATATAGTAAATTATTCAAAAAATAATTTTTTACTGTTGCAAATTTTGATTACGCCAGGGATTGCCTTTTCTATAGTAAATTATTCAAAAAATAATTTTTTACTGTTGCAAATTTTAATTACGCCAGGGATTGCCTTTTCTATAGTAAATTATTCAAAAACTAATTTTTTACTGTCTCAAATTTTAATTACTCCAGGGATTGCCTTTTCTATAGTAAATTATTCAAAAAATAATTTTATACTGTCTCAAATTTTAATTACACCAGGGATTGCCTTTTCTATAGTAAATTATTCAAAAAATAATTTTATACTGTCTCAAATTTTAATTACGCCAGGGATTGCCTTTTCTATAGTAAATTTTGCAAAAAATAATTGTTTAGTGTCGCAAATTTTAATTACGCCAGGGATTGCCTTTTCAATAGTAAATTATTCAAAAAATAATTTTTTCTATCACAAATTTTAATTACGCCAGGGATTGCCTTTTCTATAGTAAATTATTCAAAAAATAATTTTTTACTGTCGCAAATTATAATTACGCCAGGGATTGCCTTTTCTATAGTAAATTTTGCAAAAAATAATTTTTTACTGTTGCAAATTTTAATTACGCCAGGGATTGCCTTTTCTATAGTAAATTTTGCAAAAAATAATTGTTTAGTGTCGCAAATTTTAATTACGCCAGGGATTGCCTATTCTATAGTAAATTATTCAAAAATTCATTTTTTACTGTCTCAACTTTTAATTACGCCAGGGATTGCCTTTTCTATAGTAAATTATTCAAAAAATAATTTTTTCTGTCACAAATTTTAATTACGCCAGGGATTGCCTTTTCTATAGTAAATTATTCAAAAAATAATTTTTTACTGTCGCAAATTTTAAATACGCCAGGGATTGCCTTTTCTATAGTAAATTATTCAAAAAATAATTTTTTACTGTCGCAAATTTTAATTACGCCAGGGATTGCCTTTTCTATAGTAAATTATTCAAAAACTAATTGTTTACTGTCGCAAATTTTAATTACGCCAGGGATTGCCTTTTCTATAGTAAATTATTCAAAAAATAATTTTTTACTGTCGCAAATTTTAAATGCGCCAGGGATTGCCTTTTCTATAGTAAATTATTCAAAAAATAATTTTTTACTGTTGCAAATTTTAATTACGCCAGGGATTGCCTTTTCTATAGTAAATTATTCAAAAAAAAATTTTTTACTGTTGCAAATTTTAATTACGCCAGGGATTGCCTTTTCTATAGTAAATTATTCAAAAAATAATTTTTTCTATCACAAATTTTAATTACGCCAGGGATTGCCTTTTCTATAGTAAATTATTCAAAAAATAATTTTTTACTGTCGCAAATTATAATTACGCCAGGGATTGCCTTTTCTATAGTAAATTTTGCAAAAAATAATTTTGTACTGTTGCAAATTTTAATTACGCCAGGGATTGCCTTTTCTCTAGTAAATTATTTAAAAATTCATTTTTTACTGTCTCAAATTTTAATTACGCCAGGGATTGCCTTTTCTATAGTATTTTATTCAAAAAATAATTTTTTACTGTCTCAAATTTTAATTACGCCAGGGATTGCCTTTTCTATAGTAAATTATTCAAAAAATAATTTTTTACTGTCGCAAATTATAATTACGCCGGGGATTGCCTTTTCTATAGTAAATTTTGCAAAAAATAATTGTTTAGTGTCGCAAATTTTAATTACGCCAGGGATTGCTTTTCTATAGTAAATTATTCAAAAAATAATTTTTTCTGTCACAAATTTTAATTACGCCAGGGATTGCCTTTTCTATAGTAAATTTTGCAAAAAATAATTGTTTAGTGTCGCAAATTTTAATTACGCCAGGGATTGCCTTTTCTATAGTAAATTATTCAAAAAATATTTTTTTCTGTTGCAAATTATAATTACGCCAGGTATTGCCTTTTCTATAGTAAATTATTCAAAAAATAATTTTATACTGTCGCAAATTTTAATTACGCCAGGGATTGCCTTTTCTATAGTAAATTATTCAAAAATTCATTTTTTCTGTCACAAATTTTAATTACGCCAGGGATTGCCTTTTCTATAGTAAATTATTCAAAAATTCATTTTTTACTGTCGCAAATTTTAATTACGCCAGGGATTGCCTTTTCTATAGTAAATTATTCAAAAAATAATTTTTTAGTGTCGCAAATTATAATTACGCCAGGGATTGCCTTTTCTATAGTAAATTATTCAAAAAATAATTTTCTACTGTCTCAAATTATAATTACGCCAGGTATTGCCTTTTCTATAGTAAATTATTCAAAAAATAATTTTATACTGTCGCAAATTTTAATTACGCCAGGGATTGCCTTTTCTATAGTAAATTATTCAAAAATTCATTTTTTCTGTCACAAATTTTAATTACGCCAGGGATTGCCTTTTCTATAGTAAATTATTCAAAAATTCATTTTTTACTGTCGCAAATTTTAATTACGCCAGGGATTGCCTTTTCTATAGTATTTTATTCAAAAAATAATTTTTTACTGTCTCAAATTTTAATTACGCCAGGGATTGCCTTTTCTATAGTAAATTATTCAAAAAATAATTTTTTACTGTCGCAAATTATAATTACGCCGGGGATTGCCTTTTCTATAGTAAATTTTGCAAAAAATAATTGTTTAGTGTCGCAAATTTTAATTACGCCATGGATTGCTTTTCTATAGTAAATTATTCAAAAAATAATTTTTTCTGTCACAAATTTTAATCACGCCAGGGATTGCCTTTTCTATGGTAAACTTTGCAAAAAATAACTGTTTAGTGTCGCAAATTTTAATTACGCCAGGGATTGCCTTTTCTATAGTAAATTATTCAAAAAATAATTTTTTAGTGTCGCAAATTTTAATTACGCCAGGGATTGCCTTTTCTATAGTAAATTTTGCAAAAAATAATTTTTTACTGTCGCAAATTTTAATTACGCCAGGGATTGCCTTTTCTATAGTAAATTATTCAAAAATTCATTTTTTACTGTTGCAAATTTTAAATACGCCAGGGATTGCCTTTTCTATAGTAAATTTTGCAAAAAATAATTTTTTACTGTCGCAAATTTTAATTACGCCAGGGATTGCCTTTTCTATAGTAAATTATTCAAAAAATAATTTTTTCTGTCGCAAATTATAATTACGCCAGGGATTGCCTTTTCTATAGTAAATTTTGCAAAAAATAATTGTTTAGTGTCGCAAATTTTAAATACGCCAGGGATTGCCCTTTCTATAGTAAATTATTCAAAAAATAATTTTTTCTGTCGCAAATTATAATTACGCCAGGGATTGCCTTTTCTATAATAAATTATTCAAAAAATAATTTTTTACTGTCGCAAATTTTAATTACGCCAGGGATTGCCTTTTCTATAGTAAATTATTCAAAAAATAATTTTTTAGTGTCGCAAATTATAATTACGCCAGGGATTGCCTTTTCTATAGTAAATTATTCAAAAAATAATTTTTTACTGTCTCAAATTATAATTACGCCAGGGATTGCCTTTTCTATAGTAAATTATTCAAAAAATAATTTTATACTGTCGCAAATTTTAATTACGCCAGGGATTGCCTTTTCTATAGTAAATTATTCAAAAATTCATTTTTTCTGTCACAAATTTTAATTACGCCAGGGATTGCCTTTTCTATAGTAAATTATTCAAAAATTCATTTTTTACTGTCGCAAATTTTAATTACGCCAGGGATTGCCTTTTCTATAGTAAATTATTCAAAAAATAATTGTTTACTGTCTCAAATTTTAATTACGCCAGGGGTTGCCTTTTCTATAGTAAATTATTCAAATATTCATTTTTTACTGTCGCAAATTATAATTACGCCAGGGATTGACTTTTCTATAGTAAATTATTCAAAAAATAATTGTTTACTGTCGCAAATTTTAATTACGCCAGGGATTGCCTTTTCTATAGTAAATTATTCAAAAAATAATTTTTTACTGTTGCAAATTTTAAATACGCCAGGGATTGCCTTTTCTATAGTAAATTTTGCAAAAAATAATTTTTTACTGTCGCAAATTTTAATTACGCCAGGGATTGCCTTTTCTATAGTAAATTATTCAAAAAATAATTTTTTACTGTTGCAAATTTTAATTACGCCAGGGATTGCCTTTTCTATAGTAAATTTTGCAAAAAATAATTTTTTACTGTCGCAAGTTTTAATTACGCCAGGGATTGCCTTTTCTATAGTAAATTTTGCAAAAAATAATTTTTTACTGTCTCAAATTTTAATTACGCCAGGGACTGCCTTTTCTATAGTAAATTATTCAAAAAATTATTTTTTACTGTCTCAAATTTTAATTACGCCAGGGATTGCCTTTTCTATAGTAAATTATTCAAAAATTCATTTTTTACTGTCGCAAATTATAATTACGCCAGGGATTGCCTTTTCTATAGTAAATTATTCAAAAAATAATTTTTTACTGTCGCAAATTTTAATTACGCCAGGGATTGCCTTTTCTATAGTAAATTATTCAAAAAATAATTTTTTACTGTCGCAAATTTTAATTACGCCAGGGATTGCCTTTTCTATAGTAAATTATTCAAAAAATAATTTTTTACTGTTGCAAATTTTAATTACGCCAGGGATTGCCTTTTCTATAGTAAATTATTCAAAAAATAATTTTTTACTGTCGCAAATTTTAATTACGCCAGAGATTGCCTTTTCTATAGTAAATTATTCAAAAAATAATTTTTTACTGTCGCAAATTTTAAATACGCCAGGGATTGCCTTTTCTATAGTAAATTATTCAAAAAATAATTTTTTACTGTCGCAAATTTTAATTACGCCAGGGATTGCCTTTTCTATAGTAAATTATTCAAAAACTAATTGTTTAGTGTCGCAAATTTTAATTACGCGAGGGATTGCCTTTTCTATAGTAAATTATTCAAAAAATAATTTTTTACTGTCGCAAATTTTAAATGCGCCAGGGATTGCCTTTTCTATAGTAAATTCTGCAAAAAATAATTTTTTACTGTTGCAAATTTTAATTACGCCAGGGATTGCCTTTTCTATAGTAAATTATTCAAAAAATAATTTTTTACTGTTGCAAATTTTAATTACGCCAGGGATTGCCTTTTCTATAGTAAATTATTCAAAAACTAATTTTTTACTGTCTCAAATTTTAATTACGCCAGGGATTGCCTTTTCTATAGTAAATTATTCAAAAAATAATTTTATACTGTCTCAAATTTTAATTACACCAGGGATTGCCTTTTCTATAGTAAATTATTCAAAAAATAATTTTATACTGTCTCAAATTTTAATTACGCCAGGGATTGCCTTTTCTATAGTAAATTTTGCAAAAAATAATTGTTTAGTGTCGCAAATTTTAATTACGCCAGGGATTGCCTTTTCTATAGTAAATTATTCAAAAAATAATTTTTTCTATCACAAATTTTAATTACGCCAGGGATTGCCTTTTCTATAGTAAATTATTCAAAAAATAATTTTTTACTGTCGCAAATTATAATTACGTCAGGGATTGCCTTTTCTATAGTAAATTTTGCAAAAAATAATTTTTTACTGTTGCAAATTTTAATTACACCAGGGATTGCCTTTTCTATAGTAAATTTTGCAAAAAATAATTGTTTAGTGTCGCAAATTTTAATTACGCCAGGGATTGCCTTTTCTATAGTAAATTATTCAAAAATTCATTTTTTACTGTCTCAAATTTTAATTACGCCAGGGATTGCCTTTTCTATAGTAAATTATTCAAAAAATAATTTTTTCTGTCACAAATTTTAATTACGCCAGGGATTGCCTTTTCTATAGTAAATTATTCAAAAAATAATTTTTTCTGTCGCAAATTATAATTACGCCAGGGATTGCCTTTTCTATAGTAAATTATTCAAAAAATAATTTTTTACTGTCTCAAATTATAATTACCCTAGGGATTGCCTTTTCTATAGTAAATTATTCAAAAAATAATTTTACACATTCGCAAATTTTAATTACGCCAGGGATTGCCTTTTCTATAGTAAATTATTCAAAAATTCATTTTTTCTGTCACAAATTTTAATTACGCCAGGGATTGCCTTTTCTATAGTAAATTATTCAAAAATTCATTTTTTACTGTCTCAAATTTTAATTACGCCAGGGATTGCCTTTTCTATAGTAAATTATTCAAAAAATAATTTTTTCTGTCACAAATTTTAATTACGCCAGAGATTGCCTTTTCTATAGTAAATTATTCAAAAAATAATATTTTACTGTCGCAAATTTTAAATACGCCAGGGATTGCCTTTTCTATAGTAAATTATTCAAAAAATAATTTTTTACTGTCGCAAATTTTAATTACGCCAGGGATTGCCTTTTCTATAGTAAATTATTCAAAAACTAATTGTTTAGTGTCGCAAATTTTAATTACGCCAGGGATTGCCTTTTCTATAGTAAATTATTCAAAAAATAATTTTTTACTGTCGCAAATTTTAAATGCGCCAGGGATTGCCTTTTCTATAGTAAATTTTGCAAAAAATAATTTTTTACTGTTGCAAATTTTAATTACGCCAGGGATTGCCTTTTCTATAGTAAATTATTCAAAAAATAATTTTTTACTGTTGCAAATTTTAATTACGCCAGGGATTGCCTTTTCTATAGTAAATTATTCAAAAACTAATTTTTTACTGTCTCAAATTTTAATTACGCCAGGGATTGCCTTTTCTATAGTAAATTATTCAAAAAATAATTTTATACTGTCTCAAATTTTAATTACACCAGGGATTGCCTTTTCTATAGTAAATTATTCAAAAAATAATTTTATACTGTCTCAAATTTTAATTACGCCAGGGATTGCCTTTTCTATAGTAAATTTTGCAAAAAATAATTGTTTAGTGTCGCAAATTTTAATTACGCCAGGAATTGCCTTTTCTATAGTAAATTATTCAAAAAATAATTTTTTCTATCACAAATTTTAATTACGCCAGGGATTGCCTTTTCTATAGTAAATTATTCAAAAAATAATTTTTTACTGTCGCAAATTATAATTACGCCAGGGATTGCCTTTTCTATAGTAAATTTTGCAAAAAATAATTTTTTACTGTTGCAAATTTTAATTACGCCAGGGATTGCCTTTTCTATAGTAAATTTTGCAAAAAATAATTGTTTAGTGTCGCAAATTTTAATTACGCCAGGTATTGCCTTTTCTATAGTAAATTATTCAAAAATTCATTTTTTACTGTCTCAAATTTTAATTACGCCAAGGGTAGCCTTTTCTATAGTAAATTATTCAAAAAATAATTTTTTCTGTCACAAATTTTAATTACGCCAGGGATTGCCTTTTCTATAGTAAATTATTCAAAAAATAATTTTTTCTGTCGCAAATTATAATTACGCCAGGGATTGCCTTTTCTATAGTAAATTATTCAAAAAATAATTTTTTACTGTCTCAAATTATAATTACCCTAGGGATTGCCTTTTCTATAGTAAATTATTCAAAAAATAATTTTACACATTCGCAAATTTTAATTACGCCAGGGATTGCCTTTTCTATAGTAAATTATTCAAAAATTCATTTTTTCTGTCACAAATTTTAATCACGCCAAGGATTGCCTTTTCTATAGTAAATTATTCAAAAATTCATTTTTTACTGTCGCAAATTTTAATTACGCCAGGGATTGCCTTTTCTATAGTAAATTATTCAAAAAATAATTGTTTACTGTCTCAAATTTTAATTACGACAGGGATTGCCTTTTCTATAGTAAATTATTCAAAAATTCATTTTTTACTGTCGCAAATTATAATTACGCCAGGTATTGCCTTTTCTGTAGTAAATTATTCAAAAAATAATTGTTTACTGTCGCAAATTTTAATTACGCCAGGGATTGCCTTTTCTATAGTAAATTATTCAAAAAATAATTTTTTACTGTTGCAAATTTTAAATACGCCAGGGATTGCCTTTTCTATAGTAAATTTTGCAAAAAATAATTTTTTACTGTCGCAAATTTTAATTACGCCAGGGATTGCCTTTTCTATAGTAAATTATTCAAAAAATAATTTTTTACTGTTGCAAATTTTAATTACGCCAGGGATTGCCTTTTCTATAGTAAATTTTGCAAAAAATAATTTTTTACTGTCGCAAGTTTTAATTACGCCAGGGATTGCCTTTTCTATAGTAAATTTTGCAAAAAATAATTTTTTACTGTCTCAAATTTTAATTACGCCAGGGACTGCCTTTTCTATAGTAAATTATTCAAAAAATAATTTTTTACTGTCTCAAATTTTAATTACGCCAGGGATTGCCTTTTCTATAGTAAATTATTCAAAAATTCATTTTTTACTGTCGCAAATTATAATTACGCCAGGGATTGCCTTTTCTATAGTAAATTATTCAAAAAATAATTTTTTACTGTCGCAAATTTTAATTACGCCAGGGATTGCCTTTTCTATAGTAAATTATTCAAAAAATAATTTTTTACTGTCGCAAATTTTAATTACGCCAGGAATTGCCTTTTCTATAGTAAATTATTCAAAAAATAATTTTTTACTGTTGCAAATTTTAATTACGCCAGGGATTGCCTTTTCTATAGTAAATTATTCAAAAAATAATTTTTTACTGTCGCAAATTTTAATTACGCCAGAGATTGCCTTTTCTATAGTTAATTATTCAAAAAATAATTTTTTACTGTCGCAAATTTTAAATACGCCAGGGATTGCCTTTTCTATAGTAAATTATTCAAAAAATAATTTTTTACTGTCGCAAATTTTAATTTCGCCAGGGATTGCCTTTTCTATAGTAAATTATTCAAAAACTAATTGTTTAGTGTCGCAAATTTTAATTACGCCAGGGATTGCCTTTTCTATAGTAAATTATTCAAAAAATAATTTTTTACTGTCGCAAATTTTAAATGCGCCAGGGATTGCCTTTTCTATAGTAAATTATTCAAAAAATAATTTTTTACTGTTGCAAATTTTAATTACGCCAGGGATTGCCTTTTCTATAGTAAATTATTCAAAAAATAATTGTTTAGTGTCGCAAATTTTAATTACGCCAGGGATTGCCTTTTCTATAGTATATTATTCAAAAAATAATTTTATACTGTCGCAAATTTTAATTACGCTAGGGATTGCCTTTTCTATAGTAAATTTTGCAAAAAATAATTTTTTTCTGTCGCAAATTTTAAATACGCCAGGGATTGCCTTTTCTATAGTAAATTATTCAAAAAATAATTTTTTACTGTCGCAAATTTTAATTACGGCAGGGATTGCCTTTTCTATAGTAAATAATTCAAAAACTAATTGTTTAGTGTAGCAAATTTTAATTACGCCAGGGATTGCCTTTTCTATAGTAAATTTTGCAAAAAATAATTTTTTACTGTCGCAAATTTTAATTACGCCAGGGATTGCCTTTTCTATAGTAAATTAGTCAAAAATCATTTTTTCTGTCACAAATTTTAATTACGCCAGAGATTGCCTTTTCTATAGTAAATTATTCAAAAAATAATTTTTTACTGTCTCAAATTTTAATTACGCCAGGGATTGCCTTTTCTATAGTAAATTTTGCAAAAAAGAATTTTTTACTGTCGCAAATTTTAATTACGCCAGGGATTTCCTTTTCTATAGTAAATTATTCAAAAAATAATTTTTTACTGTCGCAAATTTTAATTACGCCAGGGATTGCCTTTTCTATAGTAAATTATTCAAAAAATAATTTTTTACTGTTGCAAATTTTAATTACGCCAGGGATTGCCTTTTCTATAGTAAATTATTCAAAAATTAATTTTTTTCCGTCGCAAATTATAATTACGCCAGGGATTGCCTTTTCTATAGTAAATTATTCAAAAATTCATTTTTTCTGTCACAAATTTTAATTACGCCATGGATTGCCTTTTCTATAGTAAATTATTCAAAAAATAATTTTTTACTGTCTCAAATTTTAATTACGCCAGTGATTGCCTTTTCTATAGTAAATTATTCAAAAAATAATTTTTTACTGTTGCAAATTTTAAATACGCCAGGGATTGCCTTTTCTATAGTAAATTTTGCAAAAAATAATTGTTTAGTGTCGCAAATTTTAATTACGCCAGGGATGCCTTTTCTATAGTAAATTATTCAAAAAATAATTTTTTACTATTGCGAATTTTAATTACGCCAGGGATTGCCTTTTCTATAGTAAATTATTCAAAAAATAATTTTTTACTGTCTCAAATTTTAATTACGCCAGGGATTGCCTTTTCTATAGTAAATTATTCAAAAAATATTTTTTTGCTGTCTCAAATTTTAATTACGCCAGGGATTGCCTTTTCTATAGTAAATTATTCAAAAATTCATTTTTTCTGTCACAAATTTTAATTACGCCAGGGATTGCCTTTTCTATAGTAAATTATTCAAAAAATAATTTTTTACTGTCTCAAATTTTAATTACGCCAGGGATTGCCTTTTCTATAGTAAATTATTCAAAAAATAATTTTTTACTGTTGCAAATTTTAAATACGCCAGGGATTGCCTTTTCTATAGTAAATTTTGCAAAAAATAATTGTTTAGTGTCGCAAATTTTAATTACGCCAGGGATTGCCTTTTCTATAGTAAATTATTCAAAAATTAATTTTTTACTGTCGCAAATTTTAATTACGCCAGGGATTGCCTTTTCTATTGTAAATTATTCAAAAAATAATTTTTTACTGTCGCAAATTTTAATTACGCCAGGGATTGCCTTTTCTATAGTAAATTATTCAAAAATTAATTTTTTACTGTCGCAAATTTTAATTACGCCAGGGATTGCCTTTTCTATTGTAAATTATTCAAAAAATAATTTTTTACTGTCGCAAATTTTAATTACGCCAGGGATTGCCTTTTCTATAGTAAATTTTGCAAAAAATAATTGTTTAGTGTCGCAAATTTTAATTACGCCAGGGATTGCCTTTTCTATAGTAAATTATTCAAAAATTAATTTTTTACTGTCGCAAATTTTAATTACGCCAGGGATTGCCTTTTCTATAGTAAATTATTCAAAAAATAATTTTATACTGTCGCAAATTTTAATTACGCCAGGGATTGCCTTTTCTATAGTAAATTTTGCAAAAAAATAATTTTTTTCTGTCGCAAATTTTAAATACGCCAGGGATTGCCTTTTCTATAGTAAATTATTCAAAAAATAATTTTTTACTGTCGCAAATTTTAATTACGCCAGGGATTGCCTTTTCTATAGTAAATTATTCAAAAACTAATTGTTTAGTGTCGCAAATTTTAATTACGCCAAGGATTGCCTTTTCTATAGTAAATTATTCAAAAATAATTTTTTACTGTCGCAAGTTTTAAATACGCCAGGGATTGCCTTTTCTATAGTAAATTATTCAAAAAATAATTTTTTACTGTCGCAAATTTTAATTACGGCAGGGATTGCCTTTTCTATAGTAAATAATTCAAAAACTAATTGTTTAGTGTAGCAAATTTTAATTACGCCAGGGATTGCCTTTTCTATAGTAAATTTTGCAAAAAATAATTTTTTAAAGTCGCAAATTTTAATTACGCCAGGGATTGCCTTTTCTATAGTAAATTAGTCAAAAATCATTTTTTCTGTCACAAATTTTAATTACGCCAGAGATTGCCTTTTCTATAGTAAATTATTCAAAAAATAATTTTTTACTGTCTCAAATTTTAATTACGCCAGGGATTGCCTTTTCTATAGTAAATTTTGCAAAAAAGAATTTTTTACTGTCGCAAATTTTAATTACGCCAGGGATTGCCTTTTCTATAGTAAATTATTCAAAAAATAATTTTTTACTGTCGCAAATTTTAATTACGCCAGGGATTGCCTTTTCTATAGTAAATTATTCATAAAATAATTTTTTACTGTTGCAAATTTTAATTACGCCAGGGATTGCCTTTTCTATAGTAAATTATTCAAAAATTCATTTTTTACTGTCGTAAATTTTAATTACGCCAGGGATTGCCTTTTCTATAGTAAATTATTCAAAAAATAATTGTTTAGTGTCGCAAATTTTAATTACGCCAGGGATTGCCTTTTCTATAGTAAATTATTCAAAAATTAATTTTTTTCCGTCGCAAATTATAATTACGCCAGGGATTGCCTTTTCTATAGTAAATTATTCAAAAATTCATTTTTTCTGTCACAAATTTTAATTACGCCATGGATTGCCTTTTCTATAGTAAATTATTCAAAAAATAATTTTTTACTGTCTCAAATTTTAATTACGCCAGTGATTGCCTTTTCTATAGTAAATTATTCAAAAAATAATTTTTTACTGTTGCAAATTTTAAATACGCCAGGGATTGCCTTTTCTATAGTAAATTTTGCAAAAAATAATTGTTTAGTGTCGCAAATTTTAATTACGCCAGGGATGCCTTTTCTATAGTAAATTATTCAAAAAATAATTTTTTACTATTGCGAATTTTAATTACGCCAGGGATTGCCTTTTCTATAGTAAATTATTCAAAAAATAATTTTTTACTGTCTCAAATTTTAATTACGCCAGGGATTGCCTTTTCTATAGTAAATTATTCAAAAAATATTTTTTTGCTGTCTCAAATTTTAATTACGCCAGGGATTGCCTTTTCTATAGTAAATTATTCAAAAATTCATTTTTTCTGTCACAAATTTTAATTACGCCAGGGATTGCCTTTTCTATAGTAAATTATTCAAAAAATAATTTTTTACTGTCTCAAATTTTAATTACGCCAGGGATTGCCTTTTCTATAGTAAATTATTCAAAAAATAATTTTTTACTGTTGCAAATTTTAAATACGCCAGGGATTGCCTTTTCTATAGTAAATTTTGCAAAAAATAATTGTTTAGTGTCGCAAATTTTAATTACGCCAGGGATTGCCTTTTCTATAGTAAATTATTCAAAAATTAATTTTTTACTGTCGCAAATTTTAATTACGCCAGGGATTGCCTTTTCTATTGTAAATTATTCAAAAAATAATTTTTTACTGTCGCAAATTTTAATTACGCCAGGGATTGCCTTTTCTATAGTAAATTATTCAAAAAATAATCCCTGGCGTAATTATAATTTGCGACAGTAAAAAATGAATTTTTAATAATTTACTATAGAAAAGGCAATCCCTGGCGTAATTAAAATTTGAGACAGTAAAAAATTATTTTTTGCAAAATTTACTATAGAAAAGGCAATCCCTGGCGTAATTAAAATTTGCGACAGTAAAAAATTATTTTTTGCAAAATTTACTATAGAAAAGGCAATTTTTTACTGTCTCAAATTTTAATTACGCCAGGGATTGCCTTTTCTATAGTAAATTATTCAAAAAATAATTTTTTACTGTCTCAAATTTTAATTACGCCAGGGATTGCCTTTTCTATAGTAAATTATTCAAAAAATAATTTTTTACTGTCTCAAATTTTAATTACGCCAGGGATTGCCTTTTGTATAGTAAATTATTCAAAAATTCATTTTTTACTGTCGCAAATTTTAAATACGCCAGGGATTGCCTTTTCTATAGTAAATTATTCAAAAATTCATTTTTTCTGTCACAAATTTTAATTACGCCATGGATTGCCTTTTCTATAGTAAATTATTCAAAAAATAATTTTTTACTGTCTCAAATTTTAATTACGCCAGTGATTGCCTTTTCTATAGTAAATTATTCAAAAAATAATTTTTTACTGTTGCAAATTTTAAATACGCCAGGGATTGCCTTTTCTCTAGTAAATTTTGGAAAAAATAATTGTTTAGTGTCGCAAATTTTAATTACGCCAGGGATGCCTTTTCTATAGTAAATTATTCAAAAAATAATTTTTTACTATTGCAAATTTTAATTACGCCAGGGATTGCCTTTTCTATAGTAAATTATTCAAAAAATAATTTTTTACTGTCTCAAATTTTAATTACGCCAGGGATTGCCTTTTCTATAGTAAATTATTCAAAAAATAATTTTTTTGCTGTCTCAAATTTTAATTACGCCAGGGATTGCCTTTTCTATAGTAAATTATTCAAAAATTCATTTTTTCTGTCACAAATTTTAATTACGCCAGGGATTGCCTTTTCTATAGTAAATTATGCAAAAAATAATTTTTTACTGTCTCAAATTTTAATTACGCCAGGGATTGCCTTTTCTATAGTAAATTATTCAAAAAATAATTTTTTACTGTCGCAAATTTTAATTACGCCAGGGATGCCTTTTCTATAGTAAATTATTCAAAAAATAATTTTTTACTATTGCAAATTTTAATTACGCCAGGGATTGCCTTTTCTATAGTAAATTATTCAAAAAATAATTTTTTACTGTTGCAAATTTTAAATACCCCAGGGATTGCCTTTTCTATAGTAAATTTTGCAAAAAATAATTGTTTAGTGTCGCAAATTTTAATTACGTCAGGGATTGCCTTTTCTATAGTAAATTATTCAAAAATTCATTTTTTACTGTCGCAAATTTTAATTACGCCAGGGATTGCCTTTTCTATAGTAAATTATTCAAAAAATAATTTTTTACTGTCGCAAATTTTAATTACGCCAGGGATTGCCTTTTCTATAGTAAATTATTCAAAAAATAATCCCTGGCGTAATTATAATTTGCGACAGTAAAAAATGAATTTTTAATAATTTACTATAGAAAAGGCAATCCCTGGCGTAATTAAAATTTGCGGCAGTAAAAAAATATTTTTTGCAAATTTTACTAAAGAAAAGGCAATCCCTGGCGTAATTAAAATTTGCGACAGTAAAAAATTATTTTTTGCAAAATTTACTATAGAAAAGGCACTTTTTTACTGTCTCAAATTTTAATTACGCCAGGGATTGCCTTTTCTATAGTAAATTATTCAAAAAATAATTTTTTACTGTCTCAAATTTTAATTACGCCAGTGATTGCCTTTTCTATAGTAAATTATTCAAAAAATAATTTTTTACTGTTGCAAATTTTAAATACGCCAGGGATTGCCTTTTCTCTAGTAAATTTTGGAAGAAATAATTGTTTAGTGTCGCAAATTTTAATTACGCCAGGGATGCCTTTTCTATAGTAAATTATTCAAAAAATAATTTTTTACTATTGCAAATTTTAATTACGCCAGGGATTGCCTTTTCTATATTAAATTATTCAAAAAATAATTTTTTACTGTCTCAAATTTTAATTACGCCAGGGATTGCCTTTTCTATAGTAAATTATTCAAAAAATAATTTTTTTGCTGTCTCAAATTTTAATTACGCCAGGGATTGCCGTTTCTTTAGTAAATTATTCAAAAATTCATTTTTTCTGTCACAAATTTTAATTACGCCAGGGATTGCCTTTTCTATAGTAAATTATTCAAAAAATAATTTTTTACTGTCTCAAATTTTAATTACGCCAGGGATTGCCTTTTCTATAGTAAATTATTCAAAAAATAATTTTTTACTGTCGCAAATTTTAATTACGCCAGGGATGCCTTTTCTATAGTAAATTATTCAAAAAATAATTTTTTACTATTGCAAATTTTAAATACCCCAGGGATTGCCTTTTCTATAGTAAATTATTCAAAAAATAATTTTTTACTGTTGCAAATTTTAAATACCCCAGGGATTGCCTTTTCTATAGTAAATTATTCAAAAAATAATTTTTTACTGTTGCAAATTTTAAATACCCCAGGGATTGCCTTTTCTATAGTAAATTATTCAAAAAAGAATTTTTTACTGTCGCAAATTTTAATTACGCCAGGGATTGCCTTTTCTATAGTAAATTATTCAAAAAATAATTTTTTACTGTTGCAAATTTTAATTACGCCAGGGATTGCCTTTTCTATAGTAAATTATTCAAAAATTCATTTTTTACTGTCGTAAATTTTAATTACGCCAGGGATTGCCTTTTCTATAGTAAATTATTCAAAAAATAATTGTTTAGTGTCGCAAATTTTAATTACGCCAGGGATTGCCTTTTCTATAGTAAATTATTCAAAAATTAATTTTTTTTCCGTCGCAAATTATAATTACGCCAGGGATTGCCTTTTCTATAGTAAATTATTCAAAAATTCATTTTTTCTGTCACAAATTTTAATTACGCCATGGATTGCCTTTTCTATAGTAAATTATTCAAAAAATAATTTTTTACTGTCTCAAATTTTAATTACGCCAGTGATTGCCTTTTCTATAGTAAATTATTCAAAAAATAATTTTTTACTGTTGCAAATTTTAAATACGCCAGGGATTGCCTTTTCTATAGTAAATTTTGCAAAAAATAATTGTTTAGTGTCGCAAATTTTAATTACGCCAGGGATGCCTTTTCTATAGTAAATTATTCAAAAAATAATTTTTTACTATTGCGAATTTTAATTACGCCAGGGATTGCCTTTTCTATAGTAAATTATTCAAAAAATAATTTTTTACTGTCTCAAATTTTAATTACGCCAGGGATTGCCTTTTCTATAGTAAATTATTCAAAAAATATTTTTTTGCTGTCTCAAATTTTAATTACGCCAGGGATTGCCTTTTCTATAGTAAATTATTCAAAAATTCATTTTTTCTGTCACAAATTTTAATTACGCCAGGGATTGCCTTTTCTATAGTAAATTATTCAAAAAATAATTTTTTACTGTCTCAAATTTTAATTACGCCAGGGATTGCCTTTTCTATAGTAAATTATTCAAAAAATAATTTTTTACTGTTGCAAATTTTAAATACGCCAGGGATTGCCTTTTCTATAGTAAATTTTGCAAAAAATAATTGTTTAGTGTCGCAAATTTTAATTACGCCAGGGATTGCCTTTTCTATAGTAAATTATTCAAAAATTAATTTTTTACTGTCGCAAATTTTAATTACGCCAGGGATTGCCTTTTCTATTGTAAATTATTCAAAAAATAATTTTTTACTGTCGCAAATTTTAATTACGCCAGGGATTGCCTTTTCTATAGTAAATTATTCAAAAAATAATCCCTGGCGTAATTATAATTTGCGACAGTAAAAAATGAATTTTTAATAATTTACTATAGAAAAGGCAATCCCTGGCGTAATTAAAATTTGAGACAGTAAAAAATTATTTTTTGCAAAATTTACTATAGAAAAGGCAATTCCTGGCGTAATTAAAATTTGCGACAGTAAAAAATTATTTTTTGCAAAATTTACTATAGAAAAGGCAATTTTTTACTGTCTCAAATTTTAATTACGCCAGGGATTGGCTTTTCTATAGTAAATTATTCAAAAAATAATTTTTTACTGTCTCAAATTTTAATTACGCCAGGGATTGCCTTTTCTATAGTAAATTATTCAAAAAATAATTTTTTACTGTCTCAAATTTTAATTACGCCAGGGATTGCCTTTTGTATAGTAAATTATTCAAAAATTCATTTTTTCTGTCTCAAATTTTAATTACGCCAGGGATTGCCTTTTGTATAGTAAATTATTCAAAAATTCATTTTTTACTGTCGCAAATTTTAAATACGCCAGGGATTGCCTTTTCTATAGTAAATTATTCAAAAATTCATTTTTTCTGTCACAAATTTTAATTACGCCATGGATTGCCTTTTCTATAGTAAATTATTCAAAAAATAATTTTTTACTGTCTCAAATTTTAATTACGCCAGTGATTGCCTTTTCTATAGTAAATTATTCAAAAAATAATTTTTTACTGTTGCAAATTTTAAATACGCCAGGGATTGCCTTTTCTCTAGTAAATTTTGGAAAAAATAATTGTTTAGTGTCGCAAATTTTAATTACGCCAGGGATGCCTTTTCTATAGTAAATTATTCAAAAAATAATTTTTTACTATTGCAAATTTTAATTACGCCAGGGATTGCCTTTTCTATAGTAAATTATTCAAAAAATAATTTTTTACTGTCTCAAATTTTAATTACGCCAGGGATTGCCTTTTCTATAGTAAATTATTCAAAAAATAATTTTTTTGCTGTCTCAAATTTTAATTACGCCAGGGATTGCCTTTTCTATAGTAAATTATTCAAAAATTCATTTTTTCTGTCACAAATTTTAATTACGCCAGGGATTGCCTTTTCTATAGTAAATTATTCAAAAAATAATTTTTTACTGTCTCAAATTTTAATTACGCCAGGGATTGCCTTTTCTATAGTAAATTATTCAAAAAATAATTTTTTACTGTCGCAAATTTTAATTACGCCAGGGATGCCTTTTCAATAGTAAATTATTCAAAAAATAATTTTTTACTATTGCAAATTTTAATTACGCCAGGGATTGCCTTTTCTATAGTAAATTATTCAAAAAATAATTTTTTACTGTTGCAAATTTTAAATACCCCAGGGATTGCCTTTTCTATAGTAAATTTTGCAAAAAATAATTGTTTAGTGTCGCAAATTTTAATTACGCCAGGGATTGCCTTTTCTATAGTAAATTATTCAAAAATTCATTTTTTACTGTCGCAAATTTTAATTACGCCAGGGATTGCCTTTTCTATAGTAAATTATTCAAAAAATAATTTTTTACTGTCGCAAATTTTAATTACGCCAGGGATTGCCTTTTCTATAGTATATTATTCAAAAAATAATCCCTGGCGTAATTATAATTTGCGACAGTAAAAAATGAATTTTTAATAATTTACTATAGAAAAGGCAATCCCTGGCGTAATTAAAATTTGCGGCAGTAAAAAATTATTTTTTGCAAATTTTACTAAAGAAAAGGCAATCCCTGGCGTAATTAAAATTTGCGACAGTAAAAAATTATTTTTTGCAAAATTTACTATAGAAAAGGCACTTTTTTACTGTCTCAAATTTTAATTACGCCAGGGATTGCCTTTTCTATAGTAAATTATTCAAAAAATAATTTTTTACTGTCTCAAATTTTAATTACGCCAGGGATTGCCTTTTCTATAGTAAATTATTCAAAAATTCATTTTTTACTGTCGCAAATTATAATTACGCCAGGGATTGCCTTTTCTATAGTAAATTATTCAAAAAATAATTCTTTAGTGTCGCAAATTTTAATTACGCCAGGGATTGCCTTTTCTATAGTAAATTATTCAAAAAATAATTTTTTACTGTTGCAAATTTTAAATACGCCAGGGATTGCCTTTTCTATAGTAAATTTTGCAAAAAATAATTGTTTAGTGTCGCAAATTTTAATTACGCCAGGGATTGCCTTTTCTATAGTAAATTAATCAAAAATTCATTTTTTACTGTCGCAAATTTTAATTACTCCAGGGATTGCCTTTTCTATAGTAAATTATTCAAAAAATAATTTTTTACTGTCTCAAATTTTGATTACGCCAGGCATTGCCTTTTCTATAGTAAATTATTCAAAAAATAATTTTTTACTGCCTCAAATTTTAATTACGCCAGGGATTGCCTTTTCTATAGTAAATTATTCAAAAATTCATTTTTTACTGTCGCAAATTTTAATTACGCCAGGGATTGCCTTTTCTATAGTAAATTATTCAAAAAATTATTTTTTACCGTCTCAAATTTTAATTACGCCAGGGATTGCCTTTTCTATAGTAAATTATTCAAAAAATAATTTTTTACTGTCTCAAATTTTAATTACGCCAGGGATTGCCTTTTCTATAGTAAATTATTCAAAAAATAATTTTTTACTGTCGCAAATTTTTACGCCAGGGATTGACTTTTCTATAGTAAATTTTGCAAAAAATAATTGTTTAGTGTCGCAAATTTTAATTACGCCAGGGATTGCCTTTTCTATAGTAAATTTTGCAAAAAATAATTGTTTACTGTCGCAAATTTTAATTACGCCAGGGATTGCCTTTTCTCTAGTAAATTTTGCAAAAAATCATTTTTTACTGTCTCAAATTTTAATTACGCCAGGGATTGCCTTTTCTATAGTAAATTATTCAAAAAATAATTTTTTACTGTCGCAAATTTTAATTACGCCAGGGATTGCCTTTTCTATAGTAAATTATTCAAAAAATTATTTTTTACTGTTGCAAATTTTAAATACGCCAGGGATTGCCTTTTCTATAGTAAATTATTCAAAAAATAATTTTTTACTGTCGCAAATTATAATTACGCCAGGGATTGCCTTTTCTATAGTAAATTATTCAAAAAATAATTTTTTACTGTCTCAAATTTTAATTACGCCAGGGATTGCCTTTTCTATAGTAAATTATTCAAAAATTCATTTTTTACTGTCGCAAATTTTAATTACGCCAGGGATTGCCTTTTCTATAGTAACTTATTCAAAAAATAATTTTTTACTGTTGCAAATTTTAAATACGCCAGGGATTGCCTTTTCTATAGTAAATTATTCAAAAAATAATTTTTTACTGTCGCAAATTATAACTACGCCAGGGATTGCCTTTTCTATAGTAAATTTTGCAAAAAATAATTGTTTACTGTCGCAAATTTTAATTACGCCAGGGATTGCCTTTTCTATAGTAAATTATTCAAAAAATAATTTTTTACGGTCGCAAATTTTAATTACGCCAGGGATTGCCTTTTCTATAGTAAATTATTCAAAAAATAATTGTTTACTGTCGCAAATTTTAATTACGCCAGGGATTGCCTTTTCTATAGTAAATTTTGTAAAAAATAATTTTTTACTGTCGCAAATTTTAAATACGCCAGGGATTGCCTTTTGTATAGTAAATTATTCAAAAAATAATTTTATACTGTCGCAAATTATAATTACGCCAGGGATTGGCTTTTCTATAGTAAATTATTCAAAAAATAATTTTTTACTGTCGCAAATTTTAATTACGCCAGGGATTGCCTTTTCTATAGTAAATTATTCAAAAAATAATTTTTTACTGTCTCAAATTTTAATTACGCCAGGATTGCCTTTTCTATAGTAAATTTTGCAAAAATTAATTTTTTACTGTCGCAAATTTTAATTACGCCAGGGATTGCCTTTTCTATAGTAAATTATTCAAAAAATAATTTTTTCTGTCGGAAATTATAATTACGCTAGGGATTGCCTTTTCTATAGTAAATTTTGCAAAAATTAATTTTTACTGTCTCAAATTTTAAATACGCCAGGGATTGCCTTTTCTATAGTAAATTATTCAAAAAATAATTTTTTACTGCCGCAAATTTTAATTACGCCAGGGATTGCCTTTTCTATAGTAAATTATTCAAAAAATCATTTTTTACTGTCGCAAATTTTAATTACGCCAGGGATTGCCTTTTCTATAGTAAATTATTCAAAAATTCATTTTTTACTGTCGCAAATTTTAATTACGCCAGGGATTGCCTTTTCTATAGTAAATTATTCAAAAAATAATTGTTTAGTGTCGCAAATTATAATTACGCCAGGGATTGCCTTTTCTATAGTAAATTTTGCAAAAATTAATTTTTTACTGTCGCAAATTTTAATTACGTCAGGGATTGCCTTTTCTATAGTAAATTATTCAAAAAATAATTTTTTCTGTCGCAAATTATAATTACGCCAGGGATTGCCTTTTCTATAGTAAATTTTGCAAAAATTAATTTTTTACTGTCTCAAATTTTAAATACGCCAGGGATTGCCTTTTTTATAGTAAATTATTCAAAAAATAATTTTATACTGTCGCAAATTATAATTACGCCAGGGATTGCCTTTTCTATAGTAAATTTTGCAAAAATTAATTTTTTACTGTCTCAAATTTTAAATACGCCAGGGATTGCCTTTTATATAGTAAATTATTCAAAAAATAATTGTTTACTGTCGCAAATTTTAATTACGCCAGGGATTGCCTTTGCTATAGTAAATTTTGTAAAAAATAATTTTTTACTGTCGCAAATTTCAAATACGCCAGGGATTGCCTTTTGTATAGTAAATTATTCAAAAAATAATTTTATACTGTCGCAAATTATAATTACGCCAGGGATTGCCTTTTCTATAGTAAATAATTCAAAAAATAATTTCTTACTGTCGCAAATTTTAATTACGCCAGGGATTGCCTTTTCTATAGTAAATTATTCAAAAAATAATTTTTTACTGTCGCAAATTATAATTACGCCAGGGATTGCCTTTTCTATAGTAAATTATTCAAAAAATATTTTTTTACTGTCTCAAATTTTAATTACGCCAGGGATTGCCTTTTCTATAGTAATTTATTCCAAAATTCATTTTTTACTGTCGCAAATTTTAATTACGCCAGGGATTGCCTTTTCTATAGTAAATTATTCAAAAAATAATTTTTTACTGTTGCAAATTTTAAATTCGCCAGGGATTGCCTTTTCTATAGTAAATTATTCAAAAAATAATTTTTTACTGTCGCAAATTATAATTACGCCAGGGATTGCCTTTTCTATAGTAAATTATTCAAAAAATATTTTTTTACTGTCTCAAATTTTAATTACGCCAGGGATTGCCTTTTCTATAGTAATTTATTCCAAAATTCATTTTTTACTGTCGCAAATTTTAATTACGCCAGGGATTGCCTTTTCTATAGTAAATTATTCAAAAAATAATTTTTTACTGTTGCAAATTTTAAATTCGCCAGGGATTGCCTTTTCTATAGTAAATTATTAAAAAAATAATTTTTACTGTCGCAAATTTTAATTACGCCAGGGATTGCTTTTCTATAGTAAATTATTCAAAAAATAATTTTTTACTGTTGCAAATTTTAAATACGCCAGGGATTGCCTTTTCTATAGTAAATTATTCAAAAAATAATTTTTTACTGTCTCAAATTTTAATTACGCCAGGGATTGCCTTTTCTATAGTAAATTATTCAAAAACTAATTGTTTAGTGTCGCAAATTTTAATTACGCCAGGGATTGCCTTTTTCTATAGTAAATTATTCAAAAAATAATTTTTTACTGTCTCAAATTTTAATTACGCCAGGGATTGCTTTTTCTATAGTAAATTATTCAAAAAATAATTTTTTCTTTCGCAAATTATAATTACGCCAGGGATTGCCTTTTCTATAGTAAATTTTGCAAAAATTAATTTTTTACTGTCTCAAATTTTAAATACGCCAGGGATTGCCTTTTCTATAGTAAATTATTCAAAAAATAATTTTTTACTGTCGCAAATTTTAATTACGCCAGGGATTGCCTTTTCTACAGTAAATTATTCAAAAAATATTTTTTTCTGTCGCAAATTGTAATTCCGCCAGGGATTGCCTTTTCTATAGTAAATTTTGCAAAAATTAATTTTTTACTGTCTCAAATTTTAAATACGCCAGGGATTGGCTTTTTTATAGTAAATTATTCAAAAAATAATTTTATACTGTCGCAAATTATAATTACGCCAGGAATTGCCTTTTCTATAGTAAATTTTGCAAAAATTAATTTTTTACTGTCTCAAATTTTAAATACGCCAGGGATTACCTTTTCTACAGTAAATTATTCAAAAAATAATTTTTTACTGTCGCAAATTTTAATTACGCCAGGGATTGCCTTTTCTATAGTAAATTATTCAAAAAATAATTTTTTACTGTCTCAAATTTTAATTACGCCAGGGATTGCCTTTTCTATAGTAAATTATTCAAAAATTCATTTTTTACTGTCGCAAATTTTAATTACGCCAGGGATTGCCTTTTCTATAGTAAATTATTCAAAAAATAATTGTTTAGTGTCGCAAATTATAATTACGCCAGGGATTGCCTTTTCTATAGTAAATTTTGCAAAAATTAATTTTTTACTGTCGCAAATTTTAATTACGCCAGGGATTGCCTTTTCTACAGTAAATTATTCAAAAAATATTTTTTTCTGTCGCAAATTGTAATTCCGCCAGGGATTGCCTTTTCTATAGTAAATTTTGCAAAAATTAATTTTTTACTGTCTCAAATTTTAAATACGCCAGGGATTGCCTTTTTTATAGTAAATTATTCAAAAAATAATTTTATACTGTCGCAAATTATAATTACGCCAGGGATTGCCTTTTCTATAGTAAATTTTGCAAAAATTAATTTTTTACTGTCTCAAATTTTAAATACGCAGGGATTACCTTTTCTACAGTAAATTATTCAAAAAATAATTTTTTACTGTCGCAAATTTTAATTACGCCAGGGATTGCCTTTTCTATAGTAAATTATTCAAAAAATCATTTTTTACTGTCGCAAATTTTAATTACGCCAGGGATTGCCTTTTCTATAGTAAATTATTCAAAAATTCATTTTTTACCGTCGCAAATTTTAATTACGCCAGGGATTGCCTTTTCTATAGTAAATTTTGCAAAAAATAATTTTTTACTGTCGCAAATTTTAAATACGCCAGGGATTGCATTTTCTATAGTAAATTTTGCAAAAAATAATTTTTTACTGTCTCAAATTTTAATTACGCCAGGGATTGCCTTTTCTATAGTAAATTATTCAAAAATTCATTTTTTACTGTCGCAAATTATAATTACGCCAGGGATTGCCTTTTCTATAGTAATTTATTCAAAAATTCATTTTTTACTGTCTCAAATTTTAATTACGCCAGGGATTGCCTTTTGTATAGTAAATTATTCAAAAAATAATTTTATACTGTCGCAAATTATAATTACGCCAGGGATTGCCTTTTCTATAGTAAATTATTCAAAAAATAATTGTTTAGTGTCGCAATTTTAATTACGCCAGGGATTGCCTTTTCTATAGTAAATTATTCAAAAAATAATTTTTTACTGTCGCAAACTTTAATTACGCCAGGGATTGCCTTTTCTATAGTAAATTATTCAAAAAATAATTTTTTACTGTCGCAAATTATAATTACGCCAGGGATTGCCTTTTCTATAGTAAATTATTCAAAAAATAATTTTTTCTGTCACAAATTTTAATTACGCCAGGGATTGCCTTTTCTATAGTAAATTATTCAAAAAATAATTTTTTGCTGTCGCACATTTTAAATACGCCAGGGATTGCCTTTTCTATAGTAAATTTTGCAAAAAATAATTGTTTAGTGTCGCAAATTTTAATTACGCCAGGGATTGCCCTTTCTATAGTAAATTTTGCAAAAAATAATTGTTTACTGTCGCAAATTTTAATTACGCCAGGGATTGCCTTTTCTATAGTAAATTATTAAAAAAATAATTTTTTCTGTCACAAATTTTAATTACGCCAGGGATTGCCTTTTCTATAGTAAATTATTCAAAAAATAATTTTTTACTGTCGCAAATTTTAAATACGCCAGGGATTGCCTTTTCTATAGTAAATTTTGCAAAAAATAATTTTTTACTGTTGCAAATTTTAAATACGCCAGGGATTGCCTTTTCTATAGTAAATTTTGCAAAAAATAATTGTTTACTGTCGCAAATTTTAATTACGCCAGGGATTGCCTTTTCTGTAGTAAATTTTGCAAAAAATAATTTTTTACTGTCGCAAATTTTAATTACGCCAGGGATTGCCTTTTCTATAGTAAATTTTGCAAAAATTCATTTTTTACTTTCGCAAATTTTAATTACGCCAGGGATTGCCTTTTGTATAGTAAATTTTGCAAAAAATAATTGTTTAGTGTCGCAAATTTTAATTACGCCAGGGATTGCCTTTTCT
>CAWVNZ010000055.1:0-66248 GCA_963930735.1 Dioctria linearis
GATTGCCTTTTCTATAGTAAATTTTTTACTGTCGCAAATTTTAAATACGCCAGGGATTGCCTTTTCTACAGTAGATTTTTCAAAAATAAATTTTTTACTGTCGCAAATTTTAATTGCGCCAGGGATTGCCTTTTCTATAGTAAATTTTTCAAAAAATAATTTTTCACTGTCGCAAATTTTAATTACGCCAGGGATTGCCGTTTCTACAGTAAATTTTTCAAAAAATAATTTTCTACTGTCGCAAATTTTAATTGCGCCAGGGATTGCCTTTTCTATAGTAAATTTTTCAAAAATTAATATTTTACTGTCGCAAATATTAAATCCGCCAGGTTTGCCTTTTCTATAGTAAATTTTTCAAAAAATAATTTTTTACTGTCGCAAATTTTAATTGCGCCAGGGATTGCCTTTTCTATAGTAAATTTTTCAAAAAATAATTTTTTACTGTCGCAAATTTTAACTACGCCAGGGATTGCCTTTTCTATAGTAAATTTTTCAAAAAATAATTTTCACTGTCGCAAATTTTAAATACGCCAGGGATTGCCGTTTCTATAGTAAATTTTTCACAAATTAATTTTTTACTGTCGCAAATTTTAAATACGCCAGGGATTGCCTTTTCTATAGTAAATTTTTCACAAATTGATTTTTTACTGTCGCAGATTTTAGATACGCCAGGCATTGCCTTTTCTATAGTAAATTTTGCAAAAATTAATTTTTTACTGTCGCAAATTTTAATTCCGCCAGGGATTGCCTTTTCTATAGTAAATTTTTCAAAAAATAATTTTTTACTGTTGCAAATTTTAAATACGCCAGATATTGCCTTTCCTATAGTAAATTATTCAAAAACTAATTTTTATTGTCGCAGATTTTAAATACGCCAGGCATTGCCTTTTCTATAGTAAATTTTGCAAAAAATAATTTTTTAATGTCGAAAATTTTAATTGCGCCAGGGATTGCCTTTTCTATAGTAAATTATTCAAAAAATAATTTTATACTATCGCAAATTTTAAATACGCCAGGGATTGCCTTTTCTATAGTAAATTTTTTACTGTCGCAAATTTTAAATACGCCAGGGATTGCCTTTTCTACAGTAGATTTTTCAAAAATTAATTTTTTACTGTCGCAAATTTTAATTGCGCCAGGGATTGCCTTTTCTATAGTAAATTTTTCAAAAAATAATTTTTTACTGTCGCAAATTTTAATTACGCCAGGGATTGCCTTTTCTATAGTAAATTATTCAAAAACTAATTTTTTACTGTCGCAAATTTTAATTGCGCCAGGGATTGCCTTTTCTACAGTTAATTTTTTACTGTCGCAAATTTTAATTGCGCCAGGTATTGCCTTTTCTATAGTAAATTTTACAAAAAAATAATTTTTTACTGTCGAAAATTGTAATTGCGCCAGGGATTAACTTTTCTATAGTAAATTTTTCAAAAAAATAATTTTTTACTGTCGAAAATTGTAATTGCGCCAGGGATTACCTTTTCTATAGTAAATTTTTCAAAAAAGAATTTTTTACTGTCGCAAATTTTAAATCCGCCAGGGATTGCCTTTTCTATAGTAAATTTTTCAAAAAATAATTTTTTACTGTTGCAAATTTTAAATACGCCAGGTATTGCCTTTCCTATAGTAAATTATTCAAAAACTAATTTTTACTGTCGCAAATTTTAATTAGGCCAGGGATTGCCTTTTCTATAGTAAATTTTTCAAAAAATAATTTTTTACTGTCGCAAATTTTAAATACGCCAGGGATAGCCTTTTCTATGGTAAATTTTGCAAAAAATAATTTTTTACTGTCGCAAATTTTAATTGCGCCAGGGATTGCCTTTTCTTTAGTAAATTTTTCAAAAATTATTTTTTTACTGTCGAAAATTTTAATTACGCCAGGGATTGCCTTTTCTATAGTAAATTTTTCAAAAAATAATTTTTTACTGTCGCAAATTTTAAATACGCCAGGTATTGCCTTTCCTATAGTAAATTATTCAAAAACTAATTTTTACTGTCGCAAATTTTAATTAGGCCAGGGATTGCCTTTTCTATAGTAATTTTTTCAAAAATTAATTTTTTACTGTCGCAAATTTTAAATACGCCAGGGATTGCCTTTTCTATAGTAAATTTTTCACAAATTAATTTTTTACTGTCGCAGATTTTAAATACGCCAGGCATTGCCTTTTCTATAGTAAATTTTGCAAAAAATAATTTTTTACTGTCGCAAATTTTAATTGCGCCAGGGATTGCCTTTTCTATAGTAAATTATTCAAAAAATAATTTTATACTATCGCAAATTTTAAATACGCCAGGGATTGCCTTTTCTATAGTAAATTTTTTACTGTCGCAAATTTTAAATACGCCAGGGATTGCCTTTTCTATAGTAAATTTTTCAAAAAATAATTTTTTACTGTCGCAAATTTTAAATACGCCAGGTATTGCCTTTCCTATAGTAAATTATTCAAAAACTAATTTTTACTGTCGCAAATTTTAATTAGGCCAGGGATTGCCTTTTCTATAGTAAATTTTTCAAAAAATAATTTTTTACTGTCGAAAATTTTAAATACGCCAGGGATAGCCTTTTCTATGGTAAATTTTGCAAAAAATAATTTTTTACTGTCGCAAATTTTAATTGCGCCAGGGATTGCCTTTTCTTTAGTAAATTTTTCAAAAATTATTTTTTTACTGTCGAAAATTTTAATTACGCCAGGGATTGCCTTTTCTATAGTAAATTTTTCAAAAAATAATTTTTTACTGTCGCAAATTTTAAATACGCCAGGTATTGCCTTTCCTATAGTAAATTATTCAAAAACTAATTTTTACTGTCGCAAATTTTAATTAGGACAGGGATTGCCTTTTCTATAGTAAATTTTTCAAAAATTAATTTTTTACTGTCGCAAATTTTAAATACGCCAGGGATTGCCTTTTCTATAGTAAATTTTTCACAAATTAATTTTTTACTGTCGCAGATTTTAAATACGCCAGGCATTGCCTTTTCTATAGTAAATTTTGCAAAAAATAATTTTTTACTGTCGCAAATTTTAATTGCGCCAGGGATTGCATTTTCTATAGTAAATTATTCAAAAAATAATTTTATACTATCGCAAATTTTAAATACGCCAGGGATCGCCTTTTCTATAGTAAATTTTTTACTGTCGCAAATTTTAAATACGCCAGGGATTGCCTTTTCTACAGTAGATTTTTCAAAAATTAATTTTTTACTGTCGCAAATTTTAATTGCGCCAGGGATTGCCTTTTCTATAGTAAATTTTTCAAAAAATAATTTTTTACTGTCGCAAATTTTAATTATGCCAGGGATTGCCTTTTCTATAGTAAATTATTCAAAAACTAATTTTTTACTGTCGCAAATTTTAATTGCGCCAGGGATTGCCTTTTCTATAGTAAATTTTTCAAAAAATAATTTTTTACTGTCGCAAATTTTAACAACGCCAGGGATTGCCTTTTCTATAGTAAATTTTTCAAAAAATAATTTTCACTGTCGCAAATTTTAAATACGCCAGGGATTGCCTTTTCTATAGTAAATTTTTCACAAATTAATTTTTTACTGTCGCAAATTTTAAATACGCCAGGGATTGCCTTTTCTATAGTAAGTTTTTCACAAATTGATTTTTTACTGTCGCAGATTTTAAATACGCCAGGCATTGCCTTTTCTATAGTAAATTTTGCAAAAATTAATTTTTTACTGTCGCAAATTTTAATTCCGCTAGGGATTGCCTTTTCTATAGTAAATTTTTCAAAAAATAATTTTTTACTGTCGCAAATTTTAAATACGCCAGGTATTGCCTTTCCTATAGTAAATTATTCAAAAACTAATTTTTACTGTCGCAAATTTTAATTAGGCCAGGGATTGCCTTTTCTATAGTAAATTTTTCAAAAAATAATTTTTTACTGTCGCAAATTTTAAATACGCCAGGGATAGCCTTTTCTATGGTAAATTTTGCAAAAAATAATTTTTTACTGTCGCAAATTTTAATTGCGCCAGGGATTGCCTTTTCTTTAGTAAATTTTTCAAAAATTATTTTTTTACTGTCGAAAATTTTAATTACGCCAGGGACTGCCTTTTCTATAGTAAATTTTTCAAAAAATAATTTTTTACTGTCGCAAATTTTAAATACGCCAGGTATTGCCTTTCCTATAGTAAATTATTCAAAAACTAATTTTTACTGTCGCAAATTTTAATTAGGCCAGGGATTGCCTTTTCTATAGTAAATTTTTCAAAAATTAATTTTTTACTGTCGCAAATTTTAAATACGCCAGGGATTGCATTTTCTATAGTAAATTTTTCACAAATTAATTTTTTACTGTCGCAGATTTTAAATACGCCAGGCATTGCCTTTTCTATAGTAAATTTTGCAAAAAATAATTTTTTACTGTCGCAAATTTTAATTGCGCCAGGGATTGCCTTTTCTATAGTAAATTATTCAAAAAATAATTTGATACTATCGCAAATTTTAAATACGCCAGGGATTGCCTTTTCTATAGTAAATTTTTTACTGTCGCAAATTTTAAATACGCCAGGGATTGCCTTTTCTACAGTAGATTTTTCAAAAATTAATTTTTACTGTCGCAAATTTTAATTGCGCCAGGGATTGCCTTTTCTATAGTAAATTTTTCAAAAAATAATTTTTTACTGTCGCAAATTTTAATTATGCCAGGGATTGCCTTTTCTATAGTAAATTTTTCAAAAATTATTTTTTTACTGTCGAAAATTTTAATTACGCCAGGGATTGCCTTTTCTATAGTAAATTTTTCAAAAAATAATTTTTTACTGTCGCAAATTTTAAAGACGCCAGGGATTGCCTTTTCTATAGTAAATTTTTCAAAAATTAATTTTTTACTGTCGCAAATTTTAAATACGCCAGGGATTGCCTTTTCTATAGTAAATTTTTCACAAATTAATTTTTTACTGTCGCAAATTTTAAATACGCCAGGGATTGCCTTTTCTATAGTAAATTTTTCACAAATTAATTTTTTACTGTCGCAGATTTTAAATACGCCAGGCATTGCCTTTTCTATAGTAAATTTTGCAAAAAATAATTTTTTAATGTCGCAAATTTTAATTGCGCCAGGGATTGCCTTTTCTATAGTAAATTATTCAAAAAATAATTTTATACTATCGCAAATTTTAAATACGCCAGGGATTGCCTTTTCTATAGTAAATTTTTTACTGTCGCAAATTTTAAATACGCCAGGGATTGCCTTTTCTACAGTAGATTTTTCAAAAATTAATTTTTTACTGTCGCAAATTTTAATTGCGCCAGGGATTGCCTTTTCTATAGTAAATTTTTCAAAAAATAATTTTTTACTGTCGCAAATTTTAATTACGCCAGGGATTGCCTTTTCTATAGTAAATTATTCAAAAACTAATTTTTTACTGTCGCAAATTTTAATTGCGCCAGGGATTGCCTTTTCTACAGTAAATTTTTCAAAAAATAATTTTTTACTGTCGCAAATTTTAATTGCGCCAGGTATTGCCTTTTCTATAGTAAATTTTACAAAAAAATAATTTTTTACTGTCGAAAATTGTAATTGCGCCAGGGATTACCGTTTCTATAGTAAATTTTTCAAAAAAATAATTTTTTACTGTCGCAAATTGTAATTGCGCCAGGGATTACCTTTTCTATAGTAAATTTTTCAAAAAAGAATTTTTTACTGTCGCAAATTTTAAATCCGCCAGGGATTGCCTTTTCTATAGTAAATTATTCAAAAAATAATTTTTTACTGTCGCAAATTTTAATTGCGCCAGGGATTGCCTTTTCTACAGTAAATTTTTCACAAATTAATTTTTTACTGTCGCAAATTTTAATTACGGCAGGGATTTCCTTTTCTATAGTAAATTATCCAAAAAATAATTTTTTACTGTCGCAAATTTTAATTGCGCCAGGGATTGCCTTTTCTACAGTAAATTTTTCAAAAAATAATTTTTTACTGTCGCAAATTTTAATTGCGCCAGGTATTGCCTTTTCTATAGTAAATTTTACAAAAAAATAATTTTTTACTGTCGCAAATTGTAATTGCGCCAGGGATTACCTTTTCTATAGTAAATTTTTCAAAAAATAATTTTTTAATATCGCAAATTTAAATTGCGCCAGGGATTGCCTTTTATATAGTAAATTATTCAAAAAATAATTTTATACTATCGCAAATTTTAAATACGCCAGCGATTGCCTTTTCTATAGCAAATTTTTTACTGTCGCAAATTTTAAATACGCCAGGGATTGCCTTTTCTACAGTAGATTTTTCAAAAATAAATTTTTTACTGTCGCAAATTTTAATTGCGCCAGGGATTGCCTTTTCTATAGTAAATTTTTCAAAAAATAATTTTTTACTGTCGCAAATTTTAATTACGCCAGGGATTGCCGTTTCTACAGTAAATTTTTCAAAAAATAATTTTCTACTGTCGCAAATTTTAATTGCGCCAGGGATTGCCTTTTCTATAGTAAATTTTTCAAAAATTAATATTTTACTGTCGCAAATATTAAATCCGCCAGGTTTGCCTTTTCTATAGTAAATTTTTCAAAAAATAATTTTTTACTGTCGCAAATTTTAATTGCGCCAGGGATTGCCTTTTCTATAGTAAATTTTTCAAAAAATAATTTTTTACTGTCGCAAATTTTAACTACGCCAGGGATTGCCTTTTCTATAGTAAATTTTTCAAAAAATAATTTTCACTGTCGCAAATTTTAAATACGCCAGGGATTGCCTTTTCTATAGTAAATTTTTCACAAATTAATTTTTTACTGTCGCAAATTTTAAATACGCCAGGGATTGCCTTTTCTATAGTAAATTTTTCACAAATTGGTTTTTTACTGTCGCAGATTTTAAATACGCCAGGCATTGCCTTTTCTATAGTAAATTTTGCAAAAATTAATTTTTTACTGTCGCAAATTTTAATTCCGCCAGGGATTGCCTTTTCTATAGTAAATTTTTCAAAAAATAATTTTTTACTGTCGCAAATTTTAAATACGCCAAGTATTGCCTTTCCTATAGTAAATTATTCAAAAACTAATTTTTACTGTCGCAAATTTTAATTAGGCCAGGGATTGCCGTTTCTATAGTAAATTTTTCAAAAAATAATTTTTTACTGTCGCAAATTTTAAATACGCCAGGGATAGCCTTTTCTATGGTAAATTTTGCAAAAAATAATTTTTTACTGTCGCAAATTTTAATTGCGCCAGGGATTGCCTTTTCTTTAGTAAATTTTTCAAAAATTATTTTTTTACTGTCGAAAATTTTAATTACGCCAGGGATTGCCTTTTCTATAGTAAATTTTTCAAAAAATAATTTTTTACTGTCGCAAATTTTAAATACGCCAGGTATTGCCTTTCCTATAGTAAATTATTCAAAAACTAATTTTTACTGTCGCAAATTTTAATTAGGCCAGGGATTGCCTTTTCTATAGTAAATTTTTCAAAAATTAATTTTTTACTGTCGCAAATTTTAAATACGCCAGGGATTGCCTTTTCTATAGTAAATTTTTCACAAATTAATTTTTTACTGTCGCAGATTTTAAATACGCCAGGCATTGCCTTTTCTATAGTAAATTTTGCAAAAAATAATTTTTTACTGTCGCAAATTTTAATTGCGCCAGGGATTGCCTTTTCTATAGTAAATTTTTCAAAAAATAATTTTATACTATCGCAAATTTTAAATACGCCAGGGATTGCCTTTTCTATAGTAAATTTTTTACTGTCGCAAATTTTAAATACGCCAGGGATTGCCTTTTCTATAGTAAATTTTTCAAAAAATAATTTTTTACTGTCGCAAATTTTAAATACGCCAGGTATTGCCTTTCCTATAGTAAATTATTCAAAAACTAATTTTTACTGTCGCAAATTTTAATTAGGCCAGGGATTGATAGTAAATTTTTCAAAAATAATTTTTTACTGTCGCAAATTTTAAATACGCCAGGGATAGCCTTTTCTATGGTAAATTTTGCAAAAAATAATTTTTTACTGTCGCAAATTTTAATTGCGCCAGGGATTGCCTTTTCTTTAGTAAATTTTTCAAAAATTATTTTTTTACTGTCGAAAATTTTAATTACGCCAGGGATTGCGTTTTCTATAGTAAATTTTTCAAAAAATAATTTTTTACTGTCGCAAATTTTAAATACGCCAGGTATTGCCTTTCCTATAGTAAATTATTCAAAAACTAATTTTTACTGTCGCAAATTTTAATTAGGCCAGGGATTGCCTTTTCTATAGTAAATTTTTCAAAAATTAATTTTTTACTGTCGCAAATTTTAAATACGCCAGGGATTGCCTTTTCTATAGTAAATTTTTCACAAATTAATTTTTTACTGTCGCAGATTTTAAATACGCCAGGCATTGCCTTTTCTATAGTAAATTTTGCAAAAAATAATTTTTTACTGTCGCAAATTTTAATTGCGCCAGGGATTGCCTTTTCTATAGTAAATTATTCAAAAAATAATTTTATACTAGCGCAAATTTTAAATACGCCAGGGATTGCCTTTTCTATAATAAATTTTTTACTGTCGCAAATTTTAAATACGCCAGGGATTGCCTTTTCTACAGTAGATTTTTCAAAAATTAATTTTTTACTGTCGCAAATTTTAATTGCGCCAGGGATTGCCTTTTCTATAGTAAATTTTTCAAAAAATAATTTTTTACTGTCGCAAATTTTAATTATGCCAGGGATTGCCTTTTCTATAGTAAATTTTTCAAAAATTATTTTTTTACTGTCGAAAATTTTAATTACGCCAGGGATTGCCTTTTCTATAGTAAATTTTGCAAAAAATAATTTTTTACTGTCGCAAATTTTAAAGACGCCAGGGATTGCCTTTTCTATAGTAAATTTTTCAAAAATTAATTTTTTACTGTCGCAAATTTTAAATACGCCAGGGATTGCCTTTTCTATAGTAAATTTTTCAAAAAATAATTTTTTACTGTCGCAAATTTTAAATACGCCAGGTATTGCCTTTCCTATAGTAAATTATTCAAAAACTAATTTTTACTGTCGCAAATTTTAATTAGGCCAGGGATTGCCTTTTCTATAGTAAATTTTTCAAAAATTAATTTTTTACTGTCGCAAATTTTAAATACGCCAGGGATTGCCTTTTCTATAGTAAATTTTTCACAAATTAATTTTTTACTGTCGCAGATTTTAAATACGCCAGGCATTGCCTTTTCTATAGTAAATTTTGCAAAAAATAATTTTTTACTGTCGCAAATTTTAATTGCGCCAGGGATTGCCTTTTCTATAGTAAATTATTCAAAATATAATTTTATACTATCGCAAATTTTAAATACGCCAGGGATTGCCTTTTCTATAGTAAATTTTTTACTGTCGCAAATTTTAAATACGCCAGGGATTGCCTTTTCTATAGTAAATTTTTCAAAAAATAATTTTTTACTGTCGCAAATTTTAAATACGCCAGGTATTGCCTTTCCTATAGTAAATTATTCAAAAACTAATTTTTACTGTCGCAAATTTTAATTAGGCCAGGGATTGCCTTTTCTATAGTAAATTTTTCAAAAAATAATTTTTTACTGTCGCAAATTTTAATTACGCCAGGGATTGCCGTTTCTACAGTAAATTTTTCAAAAAATAATTTTCTACTGTCGCAAATTTTAATTGCGCCAGGGATTGCCTTTTCTATAGTAAATTTTTCAAAAATTAATATTTTACTGTCGCAAATATTAAATCCGCCAGGTTTGCCTTTTCTATAGTAAATTTTTCAAAAAATAATTTTTTACTGTCGCAAATTTTAATTGCGCCAGGGATTGCCTTTTCTATAGTAAATTTTTCAAAAAATAATTTTTTACTGTCGCAAATTTTAACTACGCCAGGGATTGCCTTTTCTATAGTAAACTTTTCAAAAAATAATTTTCACTGTCGCAAATTTTAAATACGCCAGGGATTGCCTTTTCTATAGTAAATTTTTCACAAATTAATTTTTTACTGTCGCAAATTTTAAATACGCCAGGGATTGCCTTTTCTATAGTAAATTTTTCACAAATTGATTTTTTACTGTCGCAGATTTTAAATACGCCAGGCATTGCCTTTTCTATAGTAAATTTTGCAAAAATTAATTTTTTACTGTCGCAAATTTTAATTCCGCCAGGGATTGCCTTTTCTATAGTAAATTTTTCAAAAAATAATTTTTTACTGTCGCAAATTTTAAATACGCCAGGTATTGCCTTTCCTATAGTAAATTATTCAAAAACTAATTTTTACTGTCGCAAATTTTAATTAGGCCAGGGATTGCCTTTTCTATAGTAAATTTTTCAAAAAATAATTTTTTACTGTCGCAAATTTTAAATACGCCAGGGATAGCCTTTTCTATGGTAAATTTTGCAAAAAATAATTTTTTACTGTCGCAAATTTTAATTGCGCCAGGGATTGCCTTTTCTTTAGAAAATTTTTCAAAAATTATTTTTTTACTGTCGAAAATTTTAATTACGCCAGGGATTGCCTTTTCTATAGTAAATTTTTCAAAAAATTATTTTTTACTGTCGCAAATTTTAAATACGCCAGGTATTGCCTTTCCTATAGTAAATTATTCAAAAACTAATTTTTACTGTCGCAAATTTTAATTAGGCTAGGGATTGCCTTTTCTATAGTAAATTTTTCAAAAAGTAATTTTTTACTGTCGCAAATTTTAAATACGCCAGGGATTGCCTTTTCTATAGTAAATTTTTCAAAAAATAATTTTATACTATCGCAAATTTTAAATACGCCAGGGATTGCCTTTTCTATAGTAAATTTTTTACTGTCGCAAATTTTAAATACGCCAGGGATTGCCTTTTCTATAGTAAATTTTTCAAAAAATAATTTTTTACTGTCGCAAATTTTAAATACGCCAGGTATTGCCTTTCCTATAGTAAATTATTCAAAAACTAATTTTTACTGTCGCAAATTTTATTTAGGCCAGGGATTGCCTTTTCTATAGTAAATTTTTCAAAAAATAATTTTTTACTGTCGCAAATTTTAAATACGCCAGGGATAGCCTTTTCTATGGTAAATTTTGCAAAAAATAATTTTTTACTGTCGCAAATTTTAATTGCGCCAGGGATTGCCTTTTCTTTAGTAAATTTTTCAAAAATTATTTTTTTACTGTCGAAAATTTTAATTACGCCAGGGATTGCCTTTTCTATAGTAAATTTTTCAAAAAATAATTTTTTACTGTCGCAAATTTTAAATACGCCAGGTATTGCCTTTCCTATAGTAAATTATTCAAAAACTAATTTTTACTGTCGCAAATTTTAATTAGGCCAGGGATTGCCTTTTCTATAGTAAATTTTTCAAAAATTAATTTTTTACTGTCGCAAATTTTAAATACGCCAGGGATTGCCTTTTCTATAGTAAATTTTTCAAAAAATAATTTTATACTATCGCAAATTTTAAATACGCCAGGGATTGCCTTTTCTATAGTAAATTTTTTACTGTCGCAAATTTTAAATACGCCAGGGATTGCCTTTTCTATAGTAAATTTTTCAAAAAATAATTTTTTACTGTCGCAAATTTTAAATACGCCAGGTATTGCCTTTCCTATAGTAAATTATTCAAAAACTAATTTTTACTGTCGCAAATTTTAATTAGGCCAGGGATTGCCTTTTCTATAGTAAATTTTTCAAAAAATAATTTTTTACTGTCGCAAATTTTAAATACGCCAGGGATAGCCTTTTCTATGGTAAATTTTGCAAAAAATAATTTTTTACTGTCGCAAATTTTAATTGCGCCAGGGATTGCCTTTCCTTAGTAAATTTTTCAAAAATTATTTTTTTTACTGTCGAAAATTTTAATTACGCCAGGGATTGCCTTTTCTATAGTAAATTTTTCAAAAAATAATTTCTTACTGTCGCAAATTTTAAATACGCCAGGTATTGCCTTTCCTATAGTAAATTATTCAAAAACTAATTTTTACTGTCGCAAATTTTAATTAGGCCAGGGATTGCCTTTTCTATAGTAAATTTTTCAAAAATTAATTTTTTACTGTCGCAAATTTTAAATACGCCAGGGATTGCCTTTTCTATAGTAAATTTTTCACAAATTAATTTTTTACTGTCGCAGATTTTAAATACGCCAGGCATTGCCTTTTCTATAGTAAATTTTGCAAAAAATAATTTTTTACTGTCGCAAATTTTAATTGCGCCAGGGATTGCCTTTTCTATAGTAAATTATTCAAAAAATAATTTTATACTATCGCAAATTTTAAATACGCCAGGGATTGCCTTTTCTATAGTAAATTTTTTACTGTCGCAAATTTTAAATACGCCAGGGATTGCCTTTTCTACAGTAGATTTTTCAAAAATTAATTTTTTACTGTCGCAAATTTTAATTGCGCCAGGGATTGCCTTTTCTATAGTAAATTTTTCAAAAAATAATTTTTTACTGTCGCAAATTTTAATTATGCCAGGGATTGCCTTTTCTATAGTAAATTTTTCAAAAATTATTTTTTTACTGTCGAAAATTTTAATTACGCCAGGGATTGCCTTTTCTATAGTAAATTTTGCAAAAAATAATTTTTTACTGTCGCAAATTTTAAAGACGCCAGGGATTGCCTTTTCTATAGTAAATTTTTCAAAAATTAATTTTTTACTGTCGCAAATTTTAAATACGCCAGGGATTGCCTTTTCTATAGTAAATTTTTCAAAAAATAATTTTTTACTGTCGCAAATTTTAAATACGCCAGGTATTGCCTTTCCTATAGTAAATTATTCAAAAACTAATTTTTACTGTCGCAAATTTTAATTAGGCCAGGGATTGCCTTTTCTATAGTAAATTTTTCAAAAATTAATTTTTTACTGTCGCAAATTTTAAATACGCCAGGGATTGCCTTTTCTATAGTAAATTTTTCACAAATTAATTTTTTACTGTCGCAGATTTTAAATACGCCAGGCATTGCCTTTTCTATAGTAAATTTTGCAAAAAATAATTTTTTACTGTCGCAAATTTTAATTGCGCCAGGGATTGCCTTTTCTATAGTAAATTATTCAAAAAATAATTTTATACTATCGCAAATTTTAAATACGCCAGGGATTGCCTTTTCTATAGTAAATTTTTTACTGTCGCAAATTTTAAATACGCCAGGGATTGCCTTTTCTATAGTAAATTTTTCAAAAAATAATTTTTTACTGTCGCAAATTTTAAATACGCCAGGTATTGCCTTTCCTATAGTAAATTATTCAAAAACTAATTTTTACTGTCGCAAATTTTAATTAGGCCAGGGATTGCCTTTTCTATAGTAATTTTTTCAAAAAATAATTTTTTACTGTCGCAAATTTTAAATACGCCAGGGATAGCCTTTTCTATGGTAAATTTTGCAAAAAATAATTTTTTACTGTCGCAAATTTTAATTGCGCCAGGGATTGCCTTTTCTTTAGTAAATTTTTCAAAAATTATTTTTTTACTGTCGAAAATTTTAATTACGCCAGGGATTGCGTTTTCTATAGTAAATTTTTCAAAAAATAATTTTTTACTGTCGCAAATTTTAAATACGCCAGGTATTGCCTTTCCTATAGTAAATTATTCAAAAACTAATTTTTACTGTCGCAAATTTTAATTAGGCCAGGGATTGCCTTTTCTATAGTAAATTTTTCAAAAATTAATTTTTTACTGTCGCAAATTTTAAATACGCCAGGGATTGCCTTTTCTATAGTAAATTTTTCACAAATTAATTTTTTACTGTCGCAGATTTTAAATACGCCAGGCATTGCCTTTTCTATAGTAAATTTTGCAAAAAATAATTTTTTACTGTCGCAAATTTTAATTGCGCCAGGGATTGCCTTTTCTATAGTAAATTATTCAAAAAATAATTTTATACTATCGCAAATTTTAAATACGCCAGGGATTGCCTTTTCTATAATAAATTTTTTACTGTCGCAAATTTTAAATACGCCAGGGATTGCCTTTTCTACAGTAGATTTTTCAAAAATTAATTTTTTACTGTCGCAAATTTTAATTGCGCCAGGGATTGCCTTTTCTATAGTAAATTTTTCAAAAAATAATTTTTTACTGTCGCAAATTTTAATTATGCCAGGGATTGCCTTTTCGATAGTAAATTTTTCAAAAATTATTTTTTTACTGTCGAAAATTTTAATTACGCCAGGGATTGCCGTTTCTACAGTAAATTTTTCAAAAAATAATTTTCTACTGTCGCAAATTTTAATTGCGCCAGGGATTGCCATTTCTATAGTAAATTTTTCAAAAATTAATATTTTACTGTCGCAAATATTAAATCCGCCAGGTTTGCCTTTTCTATAGTAAATTTTTCAAAAAATAATTTTTTACTGTCGCAAATTTTAATTGCGCCAGGGATTGCCTTTTCTATAGCAAATTTTTCAAAAAATAATTTTTTACTGTCGCAAATTTTAACTACGCCAGGGATTGCCTTTTCTATAGTAAACTTTTCAAAAAATAATTTTCACTGTCGCAAATTTTAAATACGCCAGGGATTGCCTTTTCTATAGTAAATTTTTCACAAATTAATTTTTTACTGTCGCAAATTTTAAATACGCCAGGGATTGCCTTTTCTATAGTAAATTTTTCACAAATTGATTTTTTACTGTCGCAGATTTTAAATACGCCAGGCATTGCCTTTTCTATAGTAAATTTTGCAAAAATTAATTTTTTACTGTCGCAAATTTTAATTCCGCCAGGGATTGCCTTTTCTATAGTAAATTTTTCAAAAAATAATTTTTTACTGTCGCAAATTTTAAATACGCCAGGTATTGCCTTTCCTATAGTAAATTATTCAAAAACTAATTTTTACTGTCGCAAATTTTAATTAGGCCAGGGATTGCCTTTTCTATAGTAAATTTTTCAAAAAATCATTTTTTACTGTCGCAAATTTTAAATACGCCAGGGATAGCCTTTTCTATTGTAAATTTTGCAAAAAATAATTTTTTACTGTCGCAAATTTTAATTGCGCCAGGGATTGCCTTTTCTTTAGTAAATTTTTCAAAAATTATTTTTTTACTGTCGAAAATTTTAATTACGCCAGGGATTGCCTTTTCTATAGTAAATTTTTCAAAAAATAATTTTTTACTGTCGCAAATTTTAAATACGCCAGGTATTGCCTTTCCTATAGTAAATTATTCAAAAACTAATTTTTACTGTCGCAAATTTTAATTAGGCCAGGGATTGCCTTTTCTATAGTAAATTTTTCAAAAATTAATTTTTTACTGTCGCAAATTTTAAATACGCCAGGGATTGCCTTTTCTATAGTAAATTTTTCAAAAAATAATTTTATACTATCGCAAATTTTAAATACGCCAGGGATTGCCTTTTCTATAGTAAATTTTTTACTGTCGCAAATTTTAAATACGCCAGGGATTGCCTTTTCTATAGTAAATTTTTCAAAAAATAATTTTTTACTGTCGCAAATTTTAAATACGCCAGGTATTGCCTTTCCTATAGTAAATTATTCAAAAACTAATTTTTACTGTCGCAAATTTTAATTAGGCCAGGGATTGCCTTTTCTATAGTAAATTTTTCAAAAAATAATTTTTTACTGTCGCAAATTTTAAATACGCCAGGGATAGCCTTTTCTATGGTAAATTTTGCAAAAAATAATTTTTTACTGTCGCAAATTTTAATTGCGCCAGGGATTGCCCTTTCTTTAGTAAATTTTTCAAAAATTATTTTTTTACTGTCGAAAATTTTAATTACGCCAGGGATTGCCTTTTCTATAGTAAATTTTTCAAAAAATAATTTTTTACTGTCGCAAATTTTAAATACGCCAGGTATTGCCTTTCCTATAGTAAATTATTCAAAAACTAATTTTTACTGTCGCAAATTTTAATTAGGCCAGGGATTGCCTTTTCTATAGTAAATTTTTCAAAAATTAATTTTTTACTGTCGCAAATTTTAAATACGCCAGGGATTGCCTTTTCTATAGCAAATTTTTCAAAAAATAATTTTATACTATCGCAAATTTTAAATACGCCAGGGATTGCCTTTTCTATAGTAAATTTTTTACTGTCGCAAATTTTAAATACGCCAGGGATTGCCTTTTCTATAGTAAATATTTCAAAAAATAATTTTTTACTGTCGCAAATTTTAAATACGCCAGGTATTGCCTTTCCTATAGTAAATTATTCAAAAACTAATTTTTACTGTCGCAAATTTTAATTAGGCCAGGGATTGCCTTTTCTATAGTAAATTTTTCAAAAAATAATTTTTTACTGTCGCAAATTTTAAATACGCCAGGGATAGCCTTTTCTATGGTAAATTTTGCAAAAAATAATTTTTTACTGTCGCAAATTTTAATTGCGCCAGGGATTGCCTTTTCTTTAGTAAATTTTTCAAAAATTATTTTTTTACTGTCGAAAATTTTAATTACGCCAGGGATTGCCTTTTCTATAGTAAATTTTTCAAAAAATAATTTCTTACTGTTGCAAATTTTAAATACGCCAGGTATTGCCTTTCCTATAGTAAATTATTCAAAAACTAATTTTTACTGTCGCAAATTTTAATTAGGCCAGGGATTGCCTTTTCTATAGTAAATTTTTCAAAAATTAATTTTTTACTGTCGCAAATTTTAAATACGCCAGGGATTGCCTTTTCTATAGTAAATTTTTCACAAATTAATTTTTTACTGTCGCAGATTTTAAATACGCCAGGCATTGCCTTTTCTATAGTAAATTTTGCAAAAAATAATTTTTTACTGTCGCAAATTTTAATTGCGCCAGGGATTGCCTTTTCTATAGTAAATTATTCAAAAAATAATTTTATACTATCGCAAATTTTAAATACGCCAGGGATTGCCTTTTCTATAGTAAATTTTTTACTGTCGCAAATTTTAAATACGCCAGGGATTGCCTTTTCTACAGTAGATTTTTCAAAAATTAATTTTTTACTGTCGCAAATTTTAATTGCGCCAGGGATTGCCTTTTCTATAGTAAATTTTTCAAAAAATAATTTTTTACTGTCGCAAATTTTAATTATGCCAGGGATTGCCTTTTCTATAGTAAATTTTTCAAAAATTATTTTTTTACTGTCGAAAATTTTAATTACGCCAGGGATTGCCTTTTCTATAGTAAATTTTGCAAAAAATAATTTTTTACTGTCGCAAATTTTAAAGACGCCAGGGATTGCCTTTTCTATAGTAAATTTTTCAAAAATTAATTTTTTACTGTCGCAAATTTTAAATACGCCAGGGATTGCCTTTTCTATAGTAAATTTTTCAAAAAATAATTTTTTACTGTCGCAAATTTTAAATACGCCAGGTATTGCCTTTCCTATAGTAAATTATTCAAAAACTAATTTTTACTGTCGCAAATTTTAATTAGGCCAGGGATTGCCTTTTCTATAGTAAATTTTTCAAAAATTAATTTTTTACTGTCGCAAATTTTAAATACGCCAGGGATTGCCTTTTCTATAGTAAATTTTTCACAAATTAATTTTTTACTGTCGCAGATTTTAAATACGCCAGGCATTGCCTTTTCTATAGTAAATTTTGCAAAAAATAATTTTTTACTGTCGCAAATTTTAATTGCGCCAGGGATTGCCTTTTCTATAGTAAATTATTCAAAAAATAATTTTATACTATCGCAAATTTTAAATACGCCAGGGATTGCCTTTTCTATAGTAAATTTTTTACTGTCGCAAATTTTAAATACGCCAGGGATTGCCTTTTCTATAGTAAATTTTTCAAAAAATAATTTTTTACTGTCGCAAATTTTAAATACGCCAGGTATTGCCTTTCCTATAGTAAATTATTCAAAAACTAATTTTTACTGTCGCAAATTTTAATTAGGCCAGGGATTGCCTTTTCTATAGTAAATTTTTCAAAAAATAATTTTTTACTGTCGCAAATTTTAAATACGCCAGGGATAGCCTTTTCTATGGTAAATTTTGCAAAAAATAATTTTTTACTGGCGCAAATTTTAATTGCGCCAGGGATTGCCTTTTCTTTAGTAAATTTTTCAAAAATTATTTTTTTACTGTCGAAAATTTTAATTACGCCAGGGATTGCCTTTTCTATAGTAAATTTTTCAAAAAATAATTTTTTACTGTCGCAAATTTTAAATACGCCAGGTATTGCCTTTCCTATAGTAAATTATTCAAAAACTAATTTTTACTGTCGCAAATTTTAATTAGGCCAGGGATTGCCTTTTCTATAGTAAATTTTTCAAAAATTAATTTTTTACTGTCGCAAATTTTAAATACGCCAGGGATTGCCTTTTCTATAGTAAATTTTTCACAAATTAATTTTTTACTGTCGCAGATTTTAAATACGCCAGGCATTGCCTTTTCTATAGTAAATTTTGCAAAAAATAATTTTTTACTGTCGCAAATTTTAATTGCGCCAGGGATTGCCTTTTCTATAGTAAATTATTCAAAAAATAATTTTATACTATCGCAAATTTTAAATACGCCAGGGATTGCCTTTTCTATAGTAAATTTTTTACTGTCGCAAATTTTAAATACGCCAGGGATTGCCTTTTCTACAGTAGATTTTTCAAAAATTAATTTTTTACTGTCGCAAATTTTAATTGCGCCAGGGATTGCCTTTTCTATAGTAAATTTATCAAAAAATAATTTTTTACTGTCGCAAATTTTAATTATGCCAAGGATTGCCTTTTCTATAGTAAATTTTTCAAAAATTATTTTTTTACTGTCGAAAATTTTAATTACGCCAGGGATTGCCTTTTCTATAGTAAATTTTGCAAAAAATAATTTTTTACTGTCGCAAATTTTAAAGACGCCAGGGATTGCCTTTTCTATAGTAAATTTTTCAAAAATTAATTTTTTACTGTCGCAAATTTTAAATACGCCAGGGATTGCCTTTTCTATAGTAAATTTTTCACAAATTAATTTTTTACTGTCGCAGATTTTAAATACGCCAGGCATTGCCTTTTCTATAGTAAATTTTGCAAAAAATAATTTTTTAATGTCGCAAATTTTAATTGCGCCAGGGATTGCCTTTTCTATAGTAAATTATTCAAAAAATAATTTTATACTATCGCAAATTTTAAATACGCCAGGGATTGCCTTTTCTATAGTAAATTTTTTACTGTCGCAAATTTTAAATACGCCAGGGATTGCCTTTTCTACAGTAGATTTTTCAAAAATTAATTTTTTACTGTCGCAAATTTTAATTGCGCCAGGGATTGCCTTTTCTATAGTAAATTTTTCAAAAATAATTTTTTACTGTCGCAAATTTTAATTACGCCAGGGATTGCCTTTTCTATAGTAAATTATTCAAAAACTAATTTTTTACTGTCGCAAATTTTAATTGCGCCAGGGATTGCCTTTTCTACAGTAAATTTTTCAAAAAATTATTTTTTACTGTCGCAAATTTTAATTGCGCCAAGTATTGCCTTTTCTATAGTAAATTTTACAAAAAAATAATTTTTTACTGTCGAAAATTGTAATTGCGCCAGGGATTACCTTTTCTATAGTAAATTTTTCAAAAAATAATTTTTTACTGTCGCAAATTTTAAATCCGCCAGGGATTGCCTTTTCTATAGTAAATTATTCAAAAAATAATTTTTTACTGTCGCAAATTTTAATTGCGCCAGGGATTGCCTTTTCTACAGTAAATTTTTCACAAATTAATTTTTTACTGTCGTAAATTTTAATTACGGCAGGGATTGCCTTTTCTATAGTAAATTATCCAAAAAATAATTTTTTACTGTCGCAAAATTTAATTGCGCCAGGGATTGCCTTTTCTATAGTAAATTATTCAAAAAATAATTTTATACTGTCGCAAATTTTAAATACGCCAGGGATTGCCTTTTCTATAGTAAATTTTTCAAAAATTAATTTTTTACTGTCGCAAATTTTAAATACGCCAGAGATTGCCGTTTCTACAGTAAATTTTTCAAAACATAATTTTCTACTGTCGCAAATTTTAATTGCGCCAGGGATTGCCTTTTCTATAGTAAATTTTTCAAAAATTAATATTTTACTGTCGCAAATTTTAAATCCGCCAGGTTTGCCTTTTCTATAGTAAATTTTTCAAAAATAATTTTTTACTGTCGCAAATTTTAATTGCGCCAGGGATTGCGTTTTCTATAGTAAATTTTTCAAAAAATAATTTTTTACTGTCGCAAATTTTAACTACGCCAGGGATTGCCTTTTCTATAGTAAATTTTTCAAAATTAATATTTTACTGTCGCAAATTTTAAATACGCCAGGGATTGCCATTTCTATAGTAAATTTTTCACAAATTAATTTTTAACTGTCGCAAATTTTAAATACGCCAGGGATTGCCTTTTCTATAGTAAATTCTTCACAAATTAATTTTTTACTGTCGCAGATTTTAAATACGCCAGGCATTGCCTTTTCTATAGTAAATTTTGCAAAAAATAATTTTTTACTGTCGCAAATTTTAATTGCGCCAGGGATTGCCTTTTCTATAGTAAATTTTTTACTGTCGCAAATTTTAAATACGCCAGGGATTGCCTTTTCTACAGTAGATTTTTCAAAAATTAATTTTTTACTGTCGCAAATTTTAATTGCGCCAGGGATTGCCTTTTCTTTAGTAAATTTTTCAAAAAATAATTTTTTACTGTCGCAAATTTGAATTACGCCAGGGACTGCCTTTTCTATAGTAAATTATTCAAAAACTAATTTTTTACTGTCGCAAATTTTAATTGCGCCAGGGATTGCCTTTTCTACAGTAAATTTTTCAAAAAATAATTTTTTACTGTCGCAAATTTTAATTGCGCCAGGGATTGCCTTTTCTATAGTAAATTTTTCAAAAAATAATTTTTTTCTGTCGCAAATTTTAACTACGCCAGGGATTGCCTTTTCTATAGTAAATTTTTCAAAAAATAATTTTTACTGTCGCAAATTTTAAATACGCCAGGGATTGCCTTTTCTATAGTAAATTTTTCAAAAAATAATTTTTACTGTCGCAAATTTTAAATACGCCAGGGATTGCCATTTCTATAGTAAATTTTTCACAAATTAATTTTTAACTGTCGCAAATTTTAAATACGCCAGGGATTGCCTTTTCTATAGTAAATTCTTCACAAATTAATTTTTTACTGTCGCAGATTTTAAATACGCCAGGCATTGCCTTTTCTATAGTAAATTTTGCAAAAAATAATTTTTTACTGTCGCAAATTTTAATTGCGCCAGGGATTGCCTTTTCTATAGTAAATTATTCAAAAAATAATTTTATACTATCGCAAATTTTAAATACGCCAGGGATTGCCTTTTCTATAGTAAATTTTTTACTGTCGCAAATTTTAAATACGCCAGGGATTGCCTTTTCTACAGTAGATTTTTCAAAAATTAATTTTTTACTGTCGCAAATTTTAATTGCGCCAGGGATTGCCTTTTCTTTAGTAAATTTTTCAAAAAATAATTTTTTACTGTCGCAAATTTGAATTACGCCAGGGACTGCCTTTCTATAGTAAATTATTCAAAAACTAATTTTTTACTGTCGCAAATTTTAATTGCGCCAGGGATTGCCTTTTCTACAGTAAATTTTTCAAAAAATAATTTTTTACTGTCGCAAATTTTAATTGCGCCAGGGATTGCCTTTTCTATAGTAAATTTTTCAAAAAATAATTTTTTTCTGTCGCAAATTTTAACTACGCCAGGGATTGCCTTTTCTATAGTAAATTTTTCAAAAAATAATTTTTAATGTCGCAAATTTTAAATACGCCAGGGATTGCCTTTTCTATAGTAAATTTTTCACAAATTAATTTTTTACTGTCGCAAATTTTAAATACGCCAGGGATTGCCATTTCTATAGTAAATTTTGCAAAAAAAGAATTTTTTACTGTCGCAAATTTTAATTGCGCCAGGGATTGCCTTTTCTATAGTAAATTTTTCAAAAAATAATTTTTTACTGTCGCAAATTTTAACTACGCCAGGGATTGCCTTTTCTATAGTAAATTTTTTACTGTCGCAAATTTTAAATACGCCAGGGATTGCCTTTTCTATAGTAAATTTTGCAAAAAATAATTTTTTACTGTCGCAAATTTTAATTGCGCCAGGGTTTGCCTTTTCTATAGTAAATTATTCAAAAAATAATTTTTTACTGTCGCAAATTTTAATTGCGCCAGGGATTGCCTTTTCTATAGTAAATTTTTCAAAAAATTATTTTTTTACTGTCGAAAATTTTAATTACGCCAGGGATTGCCTTTTCTATAGTAAATTTTGCAAAAAATAATTTTTTACTGTCGCAAATTTTAAAGACGCCAGGGATTGCCTTTTCTATAGTAAATTTTTCAAAAATTAATTTTTTACTGTCGCAAATTTTAAATACGCCAGGGATTGCCTTTTCTATAGTAAATTTTTCACAAATTAATTTTTTACTGTCGCAGATTTTAAATACGCCAGGCATTGCCTTTTCTATAGTAAATTTTGCAAAAAATAATTTTTTAATGTCGCAAATTTTAATTGCGCCAGGGATTGCCTTTTCTATAGTAAATTATTCAAAAAATAATTTTATACTATCGCAAATTTTAAATACGCCAGGGATTGCCTTTTCTATAGTAAATTTTTTACTGTCGCAAATTTTAAATACGCCAGGGATTCCCTTTTCTACAGTAGATTTTTCAAAAATTAATTTTTTACTGTCGCAAATTTTAATTGCGCCAGGGATTGCCTTTTCTATAGTAAATTTTTCAAAAAATAATTTTTTACTGTCGCAAATTTTAATTACGCCAGGGATTGCCTTTTCTACAGTAGATTTTTCAAAAATTAATTTTTTACTGTCGCAAATTTTAATTGCGCCAGGGATTGCCTTTTCTATAGTAAATTTTTCAAAAAATAATTTTTTACTGTCGCAAATTTTAATTATGCCAGGGATTGCCTTTTCTATAGTAAATTTTTCAAAAATTATTTTTTTACTGTCGAAAATTTTAATTACGCCAGGGATTGCCTTTTCTATAGTAAATTTTGCAAAAAATAATTTTTTACTGTCGCAAATTTTAAAGACGCCAGGGATTGCCTTTTCTATAGTAAATTTTTCAAAAATTAATTTTTTACTGTCGCAAATTTTAAATACGCCAGGGATTGCCTTTTCTATAGTAAATTTTTCAAAAAATAATTTTTTACTGTCGCAAATTTTAAATACGCCAGGTATTGCCTTTCCTATAGTAAATTATTCAAAAACTAATTTTTACTGTCGCAAATTTTAATTAGGCCAGGGATTGCCTTTTCTATAGTAAATTTTTCAAAAATTAATTTTTTACTGTCGCAAATTTTAAATACGCCAGGGATTGCCTTTTCTATAGTAAATTTTTCACAAATTAATTTTTTACTGTCGCAGATTTTAAATACGCCAGGCATTGCCTTTTCTATAGTAAATTTTGCAAAAAATAATTTTTTACTGTCGCAAATTTTAATTGCGCCAGGGATTGCCTTTTCTATAGTAAATTATTCAAAAAATAATTTTATACTATCGCAAATTTTAAACACGCCAGGGATTGCCTTTTCTATAGTAAATTTTTTACTGTCGCAAATTTTAAATACGCCAGGGATTGCCTTTTCTATAGTAAATTTTTCAAAAAATAATTTTTTACTGTCGCAAATTATAAATACGCCAGGTATTGCCTTTCCTATAGTAAATTATTCAAAAACTAATTTTTACTGTCGCAAATTTTAATTAGGCCAGGGATTGCCTTTTCTATAGTAAATTTTTCAAAAAATAATTTTTTACTGTCGCAAATTTTAAATACGCCAGGGGATAGCCTTTTCTATGGTAAATTTTGCAAAAAATAATTTTTTACTGTCGCAAATTTTAATTGCGCCAGGGATTGCCTTTTCTTTAGTAAATTTTTCAAAAATTATTTTTTTACTGTCGAAAATTTTAATTACGCCAGGGATTGCCTTTTCTATAGTAAATTTTTCAAAAAATAATTTTTTACTGTCGCAAATTTTAAATACGCCAGGTATTGCCTTTCCTATAGTAAATTATTCAAAAACTAATTTTTACTGTCGCAAATTTTAATTAGGCCAGGGATTGCCTTTTCTATAGTAAATTTTTCAAAAATTAATTTTTTACTGTCGCAAATTTTAAATACGCCAGGGATTGCCTTTTCTATAGTAAATTTTTCACAAATTAATTTTTTACTGTCGCAGATTTTAAATACGCCAGGCATTGCCTTTTCTATAGTAAATTTTGCAAAAAATAATTTTTTACTGTCGCAAATTTTAATTGCGCCAGGGATTGCCTTTTCTATAGTAAATTATTCAAAAAATAATTTTATACTATCGCAAATTTTAAATACGCCAGGGATTGCCTTTTCTATAGTAAATTTTTTACTGTCGCAAATTTTAAATACGCCAGGGATTGCCTTTTCTACAGTAGATTTTTCAAAAATTAATTTTTTACTGTCGCAAATTTTAATTGCGCCAGGGATTGCCTTTTCTATAGTAAATTTTTCAAAAAATAATTTTTTACTGTCGCAAATTTTAATTATGCCAGGGATTGCCTTTTCTATAGTAAATTTTTCAAAAATTATTTTTTTACTGTCGAAAATTTTAATTACGCCAGGGATTGCCTTTTCTATAGTAAATTTTGCAAAAAATAATTTTTTACTGTCGCAAATTTTAAAGACGCCAGGGATTGCCTTTTCTATAGTAAATTTTTCAAAAATTAATTTTTTACTGTCGCAAATTTTAAATACGCCAGGGATTGCCTTTTCTATAGTAAATTTTTCACAAATTAATTTTTTACTGTCGCAGATTTTAAATACGCCAGGCATTGCCTTTTCTATAGTAAATTTTGCAAAAAATAATTTTTTAATGTCGCAAATTTTAATTGCGCCAGGGATTGCCTTTTCTATAGTAAATTATTCAAAAAATAATTTTATACTATCGCAAATTTTAAATACGCCAGGGATTGCCTTTTCTATAGTAAATTTTTTACTGTCGCAAATTTTAAATACGCCAGGGATTGCCTTTTCTACAGTAGATTTTTCAAAAATTAATTTTTTACTGTCGCAAATTTTAATTGCGCCAGGGATTGCCTTTTCTATAGTAAATTTTTCAAAAAATAATTTTTTACTGTCGCAAATTTTAATTACGCCAGGGATTGCCTTTTCTATAGTAAATTATTCAAAAACTAATTTTTTACTGTCGCAAATTTTAATTGCGCCAGGGATTGCCTTTTCTACAGTAAATTTTTCAAAAAATAATTTTTTACTGTCGCAAATTTTAATTGCGCCAGGTATTGCCTTTTCTATAGTAAATTTTGCAAAAAATAATTTTTTACTGTCGCAAATTTTAAATACGCCAGGGATTGCCTTTTCTATAGTAAATTTTTCACAAATTAATTTTTTACTGTCGCAAATTTTAAATACGCCAGGGATTGCCATTTCTATAGTAAATTTTGCAAAAAAAGAATTTTTTACTGTCGCAAATTTTAATTGCGCCAGGGATTGCCTTTTCTATAGTAAATTTTTCAAAAAATAATTTTTTACTGTCGCAAATTTTAACTACGCCAGGGATTGCCTTTTCTATAGTAAATTTTTTACTGTCGCAAATTTTAAATACGCCAGGGATTGCCTTTTCTATAGTAAATTTTGCAAAAAATAATTTTTTACTGTCGCAAATTTTAATTGCGTCAGGGATTGCCTTTTCTATAGTAAATTATTCAAAAAATAATTTTTTACTGTCGCAAATTTTAATTGCGCCAGGGATTGCCTTTTCTATAGTAAATTTTTCAAAAAATTATTTTTTTACTGTCGAAAATTTTAATTACGGCAGGGATTGCCTTTTCTATAGTAAATTTTTCAAAAAATAATTTTTTACTGTCGCAAATTTAAAGACGCCAGGGATTGCCTTTTCTATAGTAAATTTTTCAAAAATTAATTTTTTACTGTCGCAAATTTTAAATACGCCAGGGATTGCCTTTTCTATAGTAAATTTTTCACAAATTAATTTTTTACTGTCGCAGATTTTAAATACGCCAGGCATTGCCTTTTCTATAGTAAATTTTGCAAAAAATAATTTTTTAATGTCGCAAATTTTAATTGCGCCAGGGATTGCCTTTTCTATAGTAAATTATTCAAAAAATAATTTTATACTATCGCAAATTTTAAATACGCCAGGGATTGCCTTTTCTACAGTAAATTTTTCAAAAAATAATTTTTTACTGTCGCAAATTTTAATTGCGCCAGGTATTGCCTTTTCTATAGTAAATTTTACAAAAAAATAATTTTTTACTGTCGAAAATTGTAATTGCGCCAGGGATTACCTTTTCTATAGTAAATTTTTCAAAAAATAATTTTTTACTGTCGCAAATTTTAAATCCGCCAGGGATTGCCTTTTCTATAGTAAATTATTCAAAAAATAATTTTTTACTGTCGCAAATTTTAATTGCGCCAGGGATTGCCTTTTCTACAGTAAATTTTTCACAAATTAATTTTTTACTGTCGCAAATTTTAATTACGGCAGGGATTGCCTTTTCTATAGTAAATTATCCAAAAAATAATTTTTTACTGTCGCAAAATTTAATTGCGCCAGGGATTGCCTTTTCTATAGTAAATTATTCAAAAAATAATTTTATACTGTCGCAAATTTTAAATACGCCAGGGATTGCCTTTTCTATAGTAAATTTTTCAAAAATTAATTTTTTACTGTCGCAAATTTTAAATACGCCAGGGATTGCCGTTTCTACAGTAAATTTTTCAAAAAATAATTTTCTACTGTCGCAAATTTTAATTGCGCCAGGGATTGCCTTTTCTATAGTAAATTTTTCAAAAATTAATATTTTACTGTCGCAAATTTTAAATCCGCCAGGTTTGCCTTTTCTATAGTAAATTTTTCAAAAAATAATTTTTTACTGTCGCAAATTTTAATTGCGCCAGGGATTGCCTTTTCTATAGTAAATTTTTCAAAAAATAATTTTTTACTGTCGCAAATTTTAACTACGCCAGGGATTGCCTTTTCTATAGTAAATTTTTCAAAAAATAATTTTTACTGTCGCAAATTTTAAATACGCCAGGGATTGCCTTTTCTATAGTAAATTATTCAAAAAATAATTTTTTACTGTCGCAAATTTTAATTGCGCCAGGGATTGCCTTTTCTACAGTAAATTTTTCACAAATTAATTTTTTACTGTCGCAAATTTTAATTACGGCAGGGATTGCCTTTTCTATAGTAAATTATCCAAAAAATAATTTTTTACTGTCGCAAAATTTAATTGCGCCAGGGATTGCCTTTTCTATAGTAAATTATTCAAAAAATAATTTTATACTGTCGCAAATTTTAAATACGCCAGGGATTGCCTTTTCTATAGTAAATTTTTCAAAAATTAATTTTTTACTGTCGCAAATTTTAAATACGCCAGGGATTGCCGTTTCTACAGTAAATTTTTCAAAAAATAATTTTCTACTGTCGCAAATTTTAATTGCGCCAGGGATTGCCTTTTCTATAGTAAATTTTTCAAAAATTAATATTTTACTGTCGCAAATTTTAAATCCGCCAGGTTTGCCTTTTCTATAGTAAATTTTTCACAAATTAATTTTTAACTGTCGCAAATTTTAAATACGCCAGGGATTGCCTTTTCTATAGTAAATTCTTCACAAATTAATTTTTTACTGTCGCAGATTTTAAATACGCCAGGCATTGCCTTTTCTATAGTAAATTTTGCAAAAAATAATTTTTTACTGTCGCAAATTTTAATTGCGCCAGGGATTGCCTTTTCTATAGTAAATTATTCAAAAAATAATTTTATACTATCGCAAATTTTAAATACGCCAGGGATTGCCTTTTCTATAGTAAATTTTTTACTGTCGCAAATTTTAAATACGCCAGGGATTGCCTTTTCTACAGTAGATTTTTCAAAAATTAATTTTTTACTGTCGCAAATTTTAATTGCGCCAGGGATTGCCTTTTCTTTAGTAAATTTTTCAAAAAATAATTTTTTACTGTCGCAAATTTGAATTACGCCAGGGACTGCCTTTTCTATAGTAAATTATTCAAAAACTAATTTTTTACTGTCGCAAATTTTAATTGCGCCAGGGATTACCTTTTCTACAGTAAATTTTTCGAAAAATAATTTTTTACTGTCGCAAATTTTAATTGCGCCAGGGATTGCCTTTTCTATAGTAAATTTTTCAAAAAATAATTTTATACTGTCGCAAATTTTAAATACGCCAGGGATTGCCTTTTCTATAGTAAATTTTTCAAAAATTAATTTTTTACTGTCGCAAATTTTAAATACGCCAGGGATTGCCGTTTCTACAGTAAATTTTTCAAAAAATAATTTTCTACTGTCGCAAATTTTAATTGCGCCAGGGATTGCCTTTTCTATAGTAAATTTTTCAAAAATTAATATTTTACTGTCGCAAATTTTAAATCCGCCAGGTTTGCCTTTTCTATAGTAAATTTTTCAAAAAATAATTTTTTACTGTCGCAAATTTTAATTGCGCCAGGGATTGCCTTTTCTATAGTAAATTTTTCAAAAAATAATTTTTTACTGTCGCAAATTTTAACTACGCCAGGGATTGCCTTTTCTATAGTAAATTTTTCAAAAAATAATTTTTACTGTCGCAAATTTTAAATACGCCAGGGATTGCCATTTCTATAGTAAATTTTTCACAAATTAATTTTTAACTGTCGCAAATTTTAAATACGCCAGGGATTGCCTTTTCTATAGTAAATTCTTCACAAATTAATTTTTTACTGTCGCAGATTTTAAATACGCCAGGCATTGCCTTTTCTATAGTAAATTTTGCAAAAAATAATTTTTTACTGTCGCAAATTTTAATTGCGCCAGGGATTGCCTTTTCTATAGTAAATTATTCAAAAAATAATTTTATACTATCGCAAATTTTAAATACGCCAGGGATTGCCTTTTCTATAGTAAATTTTTTACTGTCGCAAATTTTAAATACGCCAGGGATTGCCTTTTCTACAGTAGATTTTTCAAAAATTAATTTTTTACTGTCGCAAATTTTAATTGCGCCAGGGATTGCCTTTTCTTTAGTAAATTTTTCAAAAAATAATTTTTTACTGTCGCAAATTTGAATTACGCCAGGGACTGCCTTTTCTATAGTAAATTATTCAAAAACTAATTTTTTACTGTCGCAAATTTTAATTGCGCCAGGGATTGCCTTTTCTACAGTAAATTTTTCGAAAAATAATTTTTTACTGTCGCAAATTTTAATTGCGCCAGGGATTGCCTTTTCTATAGTAAATTTTTCAAAAAATAATTTTTTTCTGTCGCAAATTTTAACTACGCCAGGGATTGCCTTTTCTATAGTAAATTTTTCAAAAAATAATTTTTACTGTCGCAAATTTTAAATACGCCAGGGATTGCCTTTTCTATAGTAAATTTTTCACAAATTAATTTTTACTGTCGCAAATTTTAAATACGCCAGGGATTGCCTTTTCTATAGTAAATTTTTCAAAAAATAATTTTTACTGTCGCAAATTTTAAATACGCCAGGGATTGCCTTTTCTATAGTAAATTTTTCACAAATTAATTTTTTACTGTCGCAAATTTTAAATACGCCAGGGATTGCCATTTCTATAGTAAATTTTGCAAAAAAAGAATTTTTTACTGTCGCAAATTTTAATTGCGCCAGGGATTGCCTTTTCTATAGTAAATTATTCAAAAAATAATTTTTTAATGTCGCAAATTTTAATTGCGCCAGGGATTGCCTTTTCTATAGTAAATTATTCAAAAAATAATTTTATACTATCGCAAATTTTAAATACGCCAGGGATTGCCTTTTCTATAGTAAATTTTTCAAAAAATAATTTTTACTGTCGCAAATTTTAAATACGCCAGGGATTGCCTTTTCTATAGTAAATTTTTCACAAATTAATTTTTTACTGTCGCAAATTTTAAATACGCCAGGGATTGCCATTTCTATAGTAAATTTTGCAAAAAAAGAATTTTTTACTGTCGCAAATTTTAATTGCGCCAGGGATTGCCTTTTCTATAGTAAATTTTTCAATAAATAATTTTTTACTGTCGCAAATTTTAACTACGCCAGGGATTGCCTTTTCTATAGTAAATTTTTTATTGTCGCAAATTTTAAATACGCCAGGGATTGCCTTTTCTATAGTAAATTTTGCAAAAAATAATTTTTTACTGTCGCAAATTTTAATTGCGTCAGGGATTGCCTTTTCTATAGTAAATTATTCAAAAAATAATTTTTTACTGTCGCAAATTTTAATTGCGCCAGGGATGATTGCCTTTTCTATAGTAAATTTTTCAAAAAATTATTTTTTTACTGTCGAAAATTTTAATTACGCCAGGCATTGCCTTTTCTATAGTAAATTTTGCAAAAAATAATTTTTTAATGTCGCAAATTTTAATTGCGCCAGGGATTGCCTTTTCTATAGTAAATTATTCAAAAAATAATTTTATACTATCGCAAATTTTAAATACGCCAGGGATTGCCTTTTCTATAGTAAATTTTTTACTGTCGCAAATCTTAAATACGCCAGGGATTGCCTTTTCTACAGTAGATTTTTCAAAAATTAATTTTTTACTGTCGCAAATTTTAATTGCGCCAGGGATTGCCTTTTCTATAGTAAATTTTTCAAAAAATAATTTTTTACTGTCGCAAATTTTAATTACGCCAGGGATTGCCTTTTCTATAGTAAATTATTCAAAAACTAATTTTTTACTGTCGCAAATTTTAATTGCGCCAGGGATTGCCTTTTCTACAGTAAATTTTTCAAAAAATAATTTTTTACTGTCGCAAATTTTAATTGCGCCAGGTATTGCCTTTTCTATAGTAAATTTTACAAAAAAATAATTTTTTACTGTCGAAAATTGTAATTGCGCCAGGGATTACCTTTTCTATAGTAAATTTTTCAAAAAAATAATTTTTTACTGTCGCAAATTGTAATTGCGCCAGGGATTACCTTTTCTATAGTAAATTTTTCAAAAAAGAATTTTTTATTGTCGCAAATTTTAAATCCGCCAGGGATTGCTTTTTCTATAGTAAATTATTCAAAAAATAATTTTTTACTGTCGCAAATTTTAATTGCGCCAGGGATTGCCTTTTCTATAGTAAATTATCCAAAAAATAATTTTTTACTGTCGCAAATTTTAATTGCGCCAGGGATTGCCTTTTCTATAGTAAATTTTTCAAAAAATAATTTTTTACTGTCGCAAATTTTAATTACGCCATGGATTGCCGGTTCTACAGTAAATTTTTCAAAAAATAATTTTCTACTGTCGCAAATTTTAATTGCGCCAGGGATTGCCTTTTCTATAGTAAATTTTTCAAAAATTAATATTTTACTGTCGCAAATTTTAAATCCGCCAGGTTTGCCTTTTCTATAGTAAATTTTTCAAAAAATAATTTTTTACTGTCGCAAATTTTAATTGCGCCAGGGATTGCCTTTTCTATAGTAAATTTTTCAAAAAATAATTTTTTACTGTCTCAAATTTTAACTACGCCAGGGATTGCCTTTTCTATAGTAAATTTTTCAAAAAATAATTTTCACTGTCGCAAATTTTAAATACGCCAGGGATTGCCTTTTCTATAGTAAATTTTTCACAAATTAATTTTTTACTGTCGCAAATTTTAAATACGCCAGGGATTGCCTTTTCTATAGTAAATTTTTCACAAATTGATTTTTTACTGTCGCAGATTTTAAATACGCCAGGCATTGCATTTTCTATAGTAAATTTTGCAAAAATTAATTTTTTACTGTCGCAAATTTTAATTCCGCCAGGGATTGCCTTTTCTATAATAAATTTTTCAAAAAATAATTTTTTACTGTCGCAAATTTTAAATACGCCAGGTATTGCCTTTCCTATAGTAAATTATTCAAAAACTAATTTTTACTGTCGCAAATTTTAATTAGACCAGGGATTGCCTTTTCTACAGTAAATTTTTCAAAAAATAATTTTTTACTGTCGCAAATTTTAATTGCGCCAGGTATTGACTTTTCTATAGTAAATTATTCAAAAACTAATTTATTACTGTCGCAAATTTTAATTGCGCCAGGGATTGCCTTTTCTATAGTAAATTTTTCAAAAATTATTTTTTTACTGTCGAAAATTTTAATTACGCCAGGGATTGCCTTTTCTATAGTAAATTTTGCAAAAAATAATTTTTTACTGTCGCAAATTTTAAAGACGCCAGGGATTGCCTTTTCTATAGTAAATTTTTCAAAAATTAATTTTTTACTGTCGCAAATTTTAAATACGCCAGGGATTGCCTTTTCTATAGTAAATTTTTCACAAATTAATTTTTTACTGTCGCAGATTTTAAATACGCCAGGCATTGCCTTTTCTATAGTAAATTTTGCAAAAAATAATTTTTTAATGTCGCAAATTTTAATTGCGCCAGGGATTGCCTTTTCTATAGTAAATTATTCAAAAAATAATTTTATACTATCGCAAATTTTAAATACGCCAGGGATTGCCTTTTCTATAGTAAATTTTTTACTGTCGCAAATTTTAAATACGCCAGGGATTGCCTTTTCTACAGTAGATTTTTCAAAAATTAATTTTTTACTGTCGCAAATTTTAATTGCGCCAGGGATTGCCTTTTCTATAGTAAATTTTTCAAAAAATAATTTTTTACTGTCGCAAATTTTAATTACGCCAGGGATTGCCTTTTCTATAGTAAATTATTCAAAAACTAATTTTTTACTGCCGCAAATTTTAATTGCGCCAGGGATTGCCTTTTCTACAGTAAATTTTTCAAAAAATAATTTTTTACTGTCGCAAATTTTAATTGCGCCAGGTATTGCCTTTTCTATAGTAAATTTTACAAAAAAATAATTTTTTACTGTCGAAAATTGTAATTGCGCCAGGGATTACCTTTTCTATAGTAAATTTTTCAAAAAATAATTTTTTACTGTCGCAAATTTTAAATCCGCCAGGGATTGCCTTTTCTATAGTAAATTATTCAAAAAATAATTTTTTACTGTCGCAAATTTTAATTGCGCCAGGGATTGCCTTTTCTACAGTAAATTTTTCACAAATTAATTTTTTACTGTCGCAAATTTTAATTACGGCAGGGATTGCCTTTTCTATAGTAAATTATCCAAAAAATAATTTTTTACTGTCGCAAAATTTAATTGCGCCAGGGATTGCCTTTTCTATAGTAAATTATTCAAAAAATAATTTTATACTGTCGCAAATTTTAAATACGCCAGGGATTGCCTTTTCTATAGTAAATTTTTCAAAAATTAATTTTTTACTGTCGCAAATTTTAAATACGCCAGGGATTGCCGTTTCTACAGTAAATTTTTCAAAAAATAATTTTCTACTGTCGCAAATTTTAATTGCGCCAGGGATTGCCTTTTCTATAGTAAATTTTTCAAAAATTAATATTTTACTGTCGCAAATTTTAAATCCGCCAGGTTTGCCTTTTCTATAGTAAATTTTTCAAAAAATAATTTTTTACTGTCGCAAATTTTAATTGCGCCAGGGATTGCCTTTTCTATAGTAAATTTTTCAAAAAATAATTTTTTACTGTCGCAAATTTTAACTACGCCAGGGATTGCCTTTTCTATAGTAAATTTTTCAAAAAATAATTTTTACTGTCGCAAATTTTAAATACGCCAGGGATTGCCATTTCTATAGTAAATTTTTCACAAATTAATTTTTAACTGTCGCAAATTTTAAATACGCCAGGGATTGCCTTTTCTATAGTAAATTCTTCACAAATTAATTTTTTACTGTCGCAGATTTTAAATACGCCAGGCATTGCCTTTTCTATAGTAAATTTTGCAAAAAATAATTTTTTACTGTCGCAAATTTTAATTGCGCCAGGGATTGCCTTTTCTATAGTAAATTATTCAAAAAATAATTTTATACTATCGCAAATTTTAAATACGCCAGGGATTGCCTTTTCTATAGTAAATTTTTTACTGTCGCAAATTTTAAATACGCCAGGGATTGCCTTTTCTGCAGTAGATTTTTCAAAAATTAATTTTTTACTGTCGCAAATTTTAATTGCGCCAGGGATTGCCTTTTCTTTAGTAAATTTTTCAAAAAATAATTTTTTACTGTCGCAAATTTGAATTACGCCAGGGACTGCCTTTTCTATAGTAAATTATTCAAAAACTAATTTTTTACTGTCGCAAATTTTAATTGCGCCAGGGATTGCCTTTTCTACAGTAAATTTTTCAAAAAATAATTTTTTACTGTCGCAAATTTTAATTGCGCCAGGGATTGCCTTTTCTATAGTAAATTTTTCAAAAAATAATTTTTTTCTGTCGCAAATTTTAACTACGCCAGGGATTGCCTTTTCTATAGTAAATTTTTCAAAAAATAATTTTTACTGTCGCAAATTTTAAATACGCCAGGGATTGCCTTTTCTATAGTAAATTTTTCACAAATTAATTTTTTACTGTCGCAAATTTTAAATACGCCAGGGATTGCCATTTCTATAGTAAATTTTGCAAAAAAAAGAATTTTTTACTGTCGCAAATTTTAATTGCGTCAGGGATTGCCTTTTCTATAGTAAATTATTCAAAAAATAATTTTTTACTGTCGCAAATTTTAATTGCGCCAGGAATTGCCTTTTCTATAGTAAATTTTTAAAAAAATATTTTTTTTACTGTCGCAAATTTTAATTGCGCCAGGTATTGACTTTTCTATAGTAAATTATTCAAAAACTAATTTATTACTGTCGCAAATTTTAATTGCGCCAGGGATTGCCTTTTCTATAGTAAATTTTTCAAAAATTATTTTTTTACTGTCGAAAATTTTAATTACGCCAGGGATTGCCTTTTCTATAGTAAATTTTGCAAAAAATAATTTTTTACTGTCGCAAATTTTAAAGACGCCAGGGATTGCCTTTTCTATAGTAAATTTTTCAAAAATTAATTTTTTACTGTCGCAAATTTTAAATACGCCAGGGATTGCCTTTTCTATAGTAAATTTTTCACAAATTAATTTTTTACTGTCGCAGATTTTAAATACGCCAGGCATTGCCTTTTCTATAGTAAATTTTGCAAAAAATAATTTTTTAATGTCGCAAATTTTAATTGCGCCAGGGATTGCCTTTTCTATAGTAAATTATTCAAAAAATAATTTTATACTATCGCAAATTTTAAATACGCCAGGGATTGCCTTTTCTATAGTAAATTTTTTACTGTCGCAAATTTTAAATACGCCAGGCATTGCCTTTTCTACAGTAGATTTTTCAAAAATTAATTTTTTACTGTCGCAAATTTTAATTGCGCCAGGGATTGCCGTTTCTATAGTAAATTTTTCAAAAAATAATTTTTTACTGTCGCAAATTTTAATTACGCCAGGGATTGCCTTTTCTATAGTAAATTATTCAAAAACTAATTTTTTACTGTCGCAAATTTTAATTGCGCCAGGGATTGCCTTTTCTATAGTAAATTATTCAAAAAATAATTTTTTACTGTCGCAAATTTTAATTGCGCCAGGGATTGCCTTTTCTACAGTAAATTTTTCACAAATTAATTTTTTACTGTCGCAAATTTTAATTACGGCAGGGATTGCCTTTTCTATAGTAAATTATCCAAAAAATAATTTTTTACTGTCGCAAAATTTAATTGCGCCAGGGATTGCCTTTTCTATAGTAAATTATTCAAAAAATAATTTTATACTGTCGCAAATTTTAAATACGCCAGGGATTGCCTTTTCTATAGTAAATTTTTCAAAAATTAATTTTTTACTGTCGCAAATTTTAAATACGCCAGGGATTGCCGTTTCTACAGTAAATTTTTCAAAAAATAATTTTCTACTGTCGCAAATTTTAATTGCGCCAGGGATTCCCTTTTCTATAGTAAATTTTTCAAAAATTAATATTTTACTGTCGCAAATTTTAAATCCGCCAGGTTTGCCTTTTCTATAGTAAATTTTTCAAAAAATAATTTTTTACTGTCGCAAATTTTAATTGCGCCAGGGATTGCCTTTTCAATAGTAAATTTTTCAAAAAATAGTTTTTTACTGTCGCAAATTTTAACTACGCCAGGGATTGCCTTTTCTATAGTAAATTTTTCAAAAAATAATTTTTACTGTCGCAAATTTTAAATACGCCAGGGATTGCCATTTCTATAGTAAATTTTTCACAAATTAATTTTTAACTGTCGCAAATTTTAAATACGCCAGGGATTGCCTTTTCTACAGTAAATTCTTCACATATTAATTTTTTACTGTCGCAGATTTTAAATACGCCAGGCATTGCCTTTTCTATAGTAAATTTTGCAAAAAATAATTTTTTACTGTCGCAAATTTTAATTGCGCCAGGGATTGCCTTTTCTATAGTAAGTTATTCAAAAAATAATTTTATACTATCGCAAATTTTAAATACGCCAGGGATTGCCTTTTCTATAGTAAATTTTTTACTGTCGCAAATTTTAAATACGCCAGGGATTGCCTTTTCTACAGTAGATTTTTCAAAAATTAATTTTTTACTGTCGCAAATTTTAATTGCGCCAGGGATTGCCTTTTCTTTAGTAAATTTTTCAAAAAATAATTTTTTACTGTCGCAAATTTGAATTACGCCAGGGATTGCCTTTTCTATAGTAAATTATTCAAAAACTAATTTTTTACTGTCGCAAATTTTAATTGCGCCAGGGATTGCCTTTTCTATAGTAAATTATTCAAAAAATAATTTTTTACTGTCGCAAATTTTAATTGCGCCAGGGATTGCCTTTTCTACAGTAAATTTTCACAAATTAATTTTTTACTGTCGCAAATTTTAATTACGGCAGGGATTGCCTTTTCTATAGTAAATTATCCAAAAAATAATTTTTTACTGTCGCAAAATTTAATTGCGCCAGGGATTGCCTTTTCTATAGTAAATTATTCAAAAAATAATTTTATACTGTCGCAAATTTTAAATACGCCAGGGATTGCCTTTTCTATAGTAAATTTTTCAAAAATTAATTTTTTACTGTCGCAAATTTTAAATACGCCAGGGATTGCCGTTTCTACAGTAAATTTTTCAAAAAATAATTTTCTACTGTCGCAAATTTTAATTGCGCCAGGGATTGCCTTTTCTATAGTAAATTTTTCAAAAATTAATATTTTACTGTCGCAAATTTTAAATCCGCCAGGTTTGCCTTTTCTATAGTAAATTTTTCAAAAAATAATTTTTTACTGTCGCAAATTTTAATTGCGCCAGGGATTGCCTTTTATATAGTAAATTTTTCAAAAAATAGTTTTTTACTGTCGCAAATTTTAACTACGCCAGGGATTGCCTTTTCTATAGTAAATTTTTCAAAAAATAATTTTTACTGTCGCAAATTTTAAATACGCCAGGGATTGCCATTTCTATAGTAAATTTTTCACAAATTAATTTTTAACTGTCGCAAATTTTAAATACGCCAGGGATTGCCTTTTCTACAGTAAATTCTTCACATATTAATTTTTTACTGTCGCAGATTTTAAATACGCCAGGCATTGCCTTTTCTATAGTAAATTTTGCAAAAAATAATTTTTTACTGTCGCAAATTTTAATTGCGCCAGGGATTGCCTTTTCTATAGTAAGTTATTCAAAAAATAATTTTATACTATCGCAAATTTTAAATACGCCAGGGATTGCCTTTTCTATAGTAAATTTTTTACTGTGGCAAATTTTAAATACGCCAGGGATTGCCTTTTCTACAGTAGATTTTTCAAAAATTAATTTTTTACTGTCGCAAATTTTAATTGCGCCAGGGATTGCCTTTTCTTTAGTAAATTTTTCAAAAAATAATTTTTTACTGTCGCAAATTTGAATTACGCCAGGGATTGCCTTTTCTATAGTAAATTTTTCAAAAAAATTTTTTTTTCTGTCGCAAATTTTAACTACGCCAGGGATTGCCTTTTCTATAGTAAATTTTTCAAAAAATAATTTTTACTGTCGCAAATTTTAAATACGCCAGGGATTGCCTTTTCTATAGTAAATTTTTCACAAATTAATTTTTTACTGTCGCAAATTTTAAATACGCCAGGGATTGCCATTTCTATAGTAAATTTTGCAAAAAAAGAATTTTTTACTGTCGCAAATTTTAATTGCGCCAGGGATTGCCTTTTCTATAGTAAATTTTTCAAAAAATAATTTTTTACTGTCGCAAATTTTAACTACGCCAGGGATTGCCTTTTCTATAGTAAATTTTTTACTGTCGCAAATTTTAAATACGCCAGGGATTGCCTTTTCTATAGTAAATTTTGCAAAAAATAATTTTTTACTGTCGCAAATTTTAATTGCGTCAGGGATTGCCTTTTCTATAGTAAATTATTCAAAAAATAATTTTTTACTGTCGCAAATTTTAATTGCGCCAGGGATTGCCTTTTCTATAGTAAATTTTTAAAAAAATAATTTTTTTACTGTCGAAAATTTTAATTACGCCAGGGATTGCCTTTTCTATAGTAAATTTTGCAAAAAATAATTTTTTACTGTCGCAAATTTTAAAGACGCCAGGGATTGCCTTTTCTATAGTAAATTTTTCAAAAATTAATTTTTTACTGTCGCAAATTTTAAATACGCCAGGGTTTGCCTTTTCTATAGTAAATTTTTCACAAATTAATTTTTTACTGTCGCAGATTTTAAATACGCCAGGCATTGCCTTTTCTATAGTAAATTTTGCAAAAAATAATTTTTTAATGTCGCAAATTTTAATTGCGCCAGGGATTGCCTTTTCTATAGTAAATTATTCAAAAAATAATTTTATACTATCGCAAATTCTAAATACGCCAGGGATTGCCTTTTCTATAGTAAATTTTTTACTGTCGCAAATTTTAAATACGCCAGGGATTGCCTTTTCTACAGTAGATTTTTCAAAAATTAATTTTTTACTGTCGCAAATTTTAATTGCGCCAGGGATTGCCTTTTCTATAGTAAATTTTTCAAAAAATAATTTTTTACTGTCGCAAATTTTAATTACGCCAGGGATTGCCTTTTCTATAGTAAATTATTCAAAAACTAATTTTTTACTGTCGCAAATTTTAATTGCGCCAGGGATTGCCTTTTCTACAGTAAATTTTTCAAAAAATAATTTTTTACTGTCGCAAATTTTAATTGCGCCAGGTATTGCCTTTTCTATAGTAAATTTTACAAAAAAATAATTTTTTACTGTCGAAAATTGTAATTGCGCCAGGGATTACCTTTTCTATAGTAAATTTTTCAAAAAAATAATTTTTTACTGTCGAAAATTGTAATTGCGCCAGGGATTACCTTTTCTATAGTAAATTTTTCAAAAAAGAATTTTTTACTGTCGCAAATTTTAAATCCGCCAGGGATTGCCTTTTCTATAGTAAATTATTCAAAAAATAATTTTTTACTGTCGCAAATTTTAATTGCGCCAGGGATTGCCTTTTCTACAGTAAATTTTTCACAAATTAATTTTTTACTGTCGCAAATTTTAATTACGGCAGGGATTGCCTTTTCTATAGTAAATTATCCAAAAAATAATTTTTTACTGTCGCAAATTTTAATTGCGCCAGGGATTGCCTTTTCTACAGTAAATTTTTCAAAAAATAATTTTTTACTGTCGCAAATTTTAATTGCGCCAGGTATTGCCTTTTCTATAGTAAATTTTACAAAAAAATAATTTTTTACTGTCGCAAATTGTAATTGCGCCAGGGATTACCTTTTCTATAGTAAATTTTTCAAAAAATAATTTTTTAATGTCGCAAATTTAAATTGCGCCAGGGATTGCCTTTTATATAGTAAATTATTCAAAAAATAATTTTATACTATCGCAAATTTTAAATACGCCAGGTATTGCCTTTTCTATAGTAAATTTTTTACTGTCGCAAATTTTAAATACGCCAGGGATTGCCTTTTCTACAGTAGATTTTTCAAAAATAAATTTTTTACTGTCGCAAATTTTAATTGCGCCAGGGATTGCCTTTTCTATAGTAAATTTTTCAAAAAATAATTTTTTACTGTCGCAAATTTTAATTACGCCAGGGATTGCCGTTTCTACAGTAAATTTTTCAAAAAATAATTTTCTACTGCCGCAAATTTTAATTGCGCCAGGGATTGCCTTTTCTATAGTAAATTTTTCAAAAATTAATATTTTACTGTCGCAAATTTTAAATCCGCCAGGTTTGCCTTTTCTATAGTAAATTTTTCAAAAAATAATTTTTTACTGTCGCAAATTTTAATTGCGCCAGGGATTGCCTTTTCTATAGTAAATTTTTCAAAAAATAATTTTTTACTGTCGCAAATTTTAACTACGCCAGGGATTGCCTTTTCTATAGTAAATTTTTCAAAAAATAATTTCTTACTGTCGGAAATTTTAAATACGCCAGGGATTGCCTTTTCTATAGTAAATTTTTCACAAATTAATTTTTTACTGTCGCAAATTTTAAATACGCCAGGGATTGCCTTTTCTATAGTAAATTTTTCACAAATTGATTTTTTACTGTCGCAGATTTTAAATACGCCAGGCATTGCATTTTCTATAGTAAATTTTGCAAAAATTAATTTTTTACTGTCGCAAATTTTAATTCCGCCAGGGATTGCCTTTTCTATAGTAAATTTTTCAAAAAATAATTTTTTACTGTCGCAAATTTTAAATACGCCAGGTATTGCCTTTCCTATAGTAAATTATTCAAAAACTAATTTTTACTGTCGCAAATTTTAATTAGGCCAGGGATTGCCTTTTCTATAGTAAATTTTTCAAAAAATAATTTTTTACTGTCGCAAATTTTAAATACGCCAGGGATAGCCTTTTCTATGGTAAATTTTGCAAAAAATAATTTTTTACTGTCGCAAATTTTAATTGCGCCAGGGATTGCCTTTTCTATAGTAAATTTTTCAAAAATTATTTTTTTACTGTCGAAAATTTTAATTACGCCAGGGATTGCCTTTTCTATAGTAAATTTTGCAAAAAATAATTTTTTACTGTCGCAAATTTTAAAGACGCCAGGGATTGCCTTTTCTATAGTAAATTTTTCAAAAATTAATTTTTTACTGTCGCAAATTTTAAATACGCCAGGGATTGCCTTTTCTATAGTAAATTTTTCACAAATTAATTTTTTACTGTCGCAGATTTTAAATACGCCAGGCATTGCCTTTTCTATAGTAAATTTTGCAAAAAATAATTTTTTACTGTCGCAAATTTTAATTGCGCCAGGGATTGCCTTTTCTATAGTAAATTATTCAAAAAATAATTTTATACTATCGCAAATTTTAAATACGCCAGGGATTGCCTTTTCTATAGTAAATTTTTTACTGTCGCAAATTTTAAATACGCCAGGGATTGCCTTTTCTACAGTAGATTTTTCAAAAATTAATTTTTTACTGTCGCAAATTTTAATTGCGCCAGGGATTGCCTTTTCTATAGTAAATTTTTCAAAAAATAATTTTTTACTGTCGCAAATTTTAATTACGCCAGGGATTGCCTTTTCTATAGTAAATTATTCAAAAACTAATGTTTTACTGTCGCAAATTTTAATTGCGCCAGGGATTGCCTTTTCTACAGTAAATTTTTCAAAAAATAATTCTTTACTGTCGCAAATTTTAATTGCGCCAGGTATTGCCTTTTCTATAGTAAATTATTCAAAAACTAATTTATTACTGTCGCAAATTTTAATTGCGCCAGGGATTGCCTTTTCTATAGTAAATTTTTCAAAAATTATTTTTTTACTGTCGAAAATTTTAATTACGCCAGGGATTGCCTTTTCTATAGAAAATTTTGCAAAAAATAATTTTTTACTGTCGCAAATTTTAAAGACGCCAGGGATTGCCCTTTCTATAGTAAATTTTTCAAAAATTAATTTTTTACTGTCGCAAATTTTAAATACGCAAGGGATTGCCTTTTCTATAGTAAATTTTTCACAAATTAATTTTTTACTGTCGCAAATTTTAAATACGCCAGGGATTGCCATTTCTATAGTAAATTTTGCAAAAAAAAAGAATTTTTTACTGTCGCAAATTTTAATTGCGCCAGGTATTGCCTTTTCTATAGTAAATTTTTCAAAAAATAATTTTTTACTGTCGCAAATTTTAACTACGCCAGGGATTGCCTTTTCTATAGTAAATTTTTTACTGTCGCAAATTTTAAATACGCCAGGGATTGCCTTTTCTATAGTAAATTTTGCAAAAAATAATTTTTTACTGTCGCAAATTTTAATTGCGTCAGGGATTGCCTTTTCTATAGTAAATTATTCAAAAAATAATTTTTTACTGTCGCAAATTTTAATTGCGCCAGGAATTGCCTTTTCTATAGTAAATTTTTAAAAAAATATTTTTTTTACTGTCGCAAATTTTAATTGCGCCAGGTATTGACTTTTCTATAGTAAATTATTCAAAAACTAATTTATTACTGTCGCAAATTTTAATTGCGCCAGGGATTGCCTTTTCTATAGTAAATTTTTCAAAAATTATTTTTTTACTGTCGAAAATTTTAATTACGCCACGGATTGCCTTTTCTATAGTAAATTTTGCAAAAAATAATTTTTTACTGTCGCAAATTTTAAAGACGACAGGGATTGCCTTTTCTATAGTAAATTTTTCAAAAATTAATTTTTTACTGTCGCAAATTTTAAATACGCCAGGGATTGCCTTTTCTATAGTAAATTTTTCACAAATTAATTTTTTACTGTCGCAGATTTTAAATACGCCAGGCATTGCCTTTTCTATAGTAAATTTTGCAAAAAATAATTTTTTAATGTCGCAAATTTTAATTGCGCCAGGGATTGCCTTTTCTATAGTAAATTATTCAAAAAATAATTTTATACTATCGCAAATTTTAAATACGCCAGGGATTGCCTTTTCTATAGTAAATTTTTTACTGTCGCAAATTTTAAATACGCCAGGGATTGCCTTTTCTACAGTAGATTTTTCAAAAATTAATTTTTTACTGTCGCAAACTTTAATTGCGCCAGGGATTGCCGTTTCTATAGTAAATTTTTCAAAAAATAATTTTTTACTGTCGCAAATTTTAATTACGCCAGGGATTGCCTTTTCTATAGTAAATTATTCAAAAACTAATTTTTTACTGTCGCAAATTTTAATTGCGCCAGGGATTGCCTTTTCTACAGTAAATTTTTCAAAAAATAATTTTTTACTGTCGCAAATTTTAATTGCGCCAGGTATTGCCTTTTCTATAGTAAATTTTACAAAAAAATAATTTTTTACTGTCGAAAATTGTAATTGCGCCAGGGATTACCTTTTCTATAGTAAATTTTTCAAAAAATAATTTTTTACTGTCGCAAATTTTAAATCCGCCAGGGATTGCCTTTTCTATAGTAAATTATTCAAAAAATAATTTTTTACTGTCGCAAATTTTAATTGCGCCAGGGATTGCCTTTTCTACAGTAAATTTTTCACAAATTAATTTTTTACTGTCGCAAATTTTAATTACGGCAGGGATTGCCTTTTCTATAGTAAATTATCCAAAAAATAATTTTTTACTGTCGCAAAATTTAATTGCGCCAGGGATTGCCTTTTCTATAGTAAATTATTCAAAAAATAATTTTATACTGTCGCAAATTTTAAATACGCCAGGGATTGCCTTTTCTATAGTAAATTTTTCAAAAATTAATTTTTTACTGTCGCAAATTTTAAATACGCCAGGGATTGCCGTTGCTACAGTAAATTTTTCAAAAAATAATTTTCTACTGTCGCAAATTTTAATTGCGCCAGGGATTGCCTTTTCTATAGTAAATTTTTCAAAAATTAATATTTTACTGTCGCAAATTTTAAATCAGCCAGGTTTGCCTTTTCTATAGTAAATTTTTCAAAAAATAATTTTTTACTGTCGCAAATTTTAATTGCGCCAGGGATTGCCTTTTCTATAGTAAATTTTTCAAAAAATAATTTTTTACTGTCGCAAATTTTAACTACGCCAGGGATTGCCTTTTCTATAGTAAATTTTTCAAAAAATAATTTTTACTGTCGCAAATTTTAAATACGCCAGGGATTGCCATTTCTATAGTAAATTTTTCACAAATTAATTTTTAACTGTCGCAAATTTTAAATACGCCAGGGATTGCCTTTTCTACAGTAAATTCTTCACATATTAATTTTTTACTGTCGCAGATTTTAAATACGCCAGGCATTGCCTTTTCTATAGTAAATTTTGCAAAAAATAATTTTTTACTGTCGCAAATTTTAATTGCGCCAGGGATTGCCTTTTCTATAGTAAGTTATTCAAAAAATAATTTTATACTATCGCAAATTTTAAATACGCCAGGGATTGCCTTTTCTATAGTAAATTTTTTACTGTCGCAAATTTTAAATACGCCAGGGATTGCCTTTTCTACAGTAGATTTTTCAAAAATTAATTTTTTACTGTCGCAAATTTTAATTGCGCCAGGGATTGCCTTTTCTTTAGTAAATTTTTCAAAAAATAATTTTTTACTGTCGCAAATTTGAATTACGCCAGGGATTGCCTTTTCTATAGTAAATTTTTCAAAAAAAAATTTTTTTCTGTCGCAAATTTTAACTACGCCAGGGATTGCCTTTTCTATAGTAAATTTTTCAAAAAATAATTTTTACTGTCGCAAATTTTAAATACGCCAGGGATTGCCTTTCCTATAGTAAATTTTTCACAAATTAATTTTTTACTGTCGCAAATTTTAAATACGCCAGGGATTGCCATTTCTATAGTAAATTTTGCAAAAAAAGAATTTTTTACTGTCGCAAATTTTAATTGCGCCAGGGATTGCCTTTTCTATAGTAAATTTTTCAAAAAATAATTTTTTACTGTCGCAAATTTTAACTACGCCAGGGATTGCCTTTTCTATTGTAAATTTTTTACTGTCGCAAATTTTAAATACGCCAGGGATTGCCTTTTCTATAGTAAATTTTGCAAAAAATAATTTTTTACTGTCGCAAATTTTAATTGCGTCAGGGATTGCCTTTTCTATAGTAAATTATTCAAAAAATAATTTTTTACTGTCGCAAATTTTAATTGCGCCAGGGATTGCCTTTTCTATAGTAAATTTTTAAAAAAATAATTTTTTTACTGTCGAAAATTTTAATTACGCCAGGGATTGCCTTTTCTATAGTAAATTTTGCAAAAAATAATTTTTTACTGTCGCAAATTTTAAAGACGCCAGGGATTGCCTTTTCTATAGTAAATTTTTCAAAAATTAATTTTTTACTGTCGCAAATTTTAAATACGCCAGGGTTTGCCTTTTCTATAGTAAATTTTTGACAAATTAATTTTTTACTGTCGCAGATTTTAAATACGCCAGGCATTGCCTTTTCTATAGTAAATTTTGCAAAAAATAATTTTTTAATGTCGCAAATTTTAATTGCGCCAGGGATTGCCTTTTCTATAGTAAATTATTCAAAAAATAATTTTATACTATCGCAAATTCTAAATACGCCAGGGATTGCCTTTTCTATAGTAAATTTTTTACTGTCGCAAATTTTAAATACGCCAGGGATTGCCTTTTCTACAGTAGATTTTTCAAAAATTAATTTTTTACTGTCGCAAATTTTAATTGCGCCAGGGATTGCCTTTTCTATAGTAAATTTTTCAAAAAATAATTTTTTACTGTCGCAAATTTTAATTACGCCAGGGATTGCCTTTTCTATAGTAAATTATTCAAAAACTAATTTTTTACTGTCGCAAATTTTAATTGCGCCAGGGATTGCCTTTTCTACAGTAAATTTTTCAAAAAATAATTTTTTACTGTCGCAAATTTTAATTGCGCCAGGTATTGCCTTTTCTATAGTAAATTTTACAAAAAAATAATTTTTTACTGTCGAAAATTGTAATTGCGCCAGGGATTACCTTTTCTATAGTAAATTTTTCAAAAAAATAATTTTTTACTGTCGAAAATTGTAATTGCGCCAGGGATTACCTTTTCTATAGTAAATTTTTCAAAAAAGAATTTTTTACTGTCGCAAATTTTAAATCCGCCAGGGATTGCCTTTTCTATAGTAAATTATTCAAAAAATAATTTTTTACTGTCGCAAATTTTAATTGCGCCAGGGATTGCCTTTTCTACAGTAAATTTTTCACAAATTAATTTTTTACTGTCGCAAATTTTAATTACGGCAGGGATTGCCTTTTCTATAGTAAATTATCCAAAAAATAATTTTTTACTGTCGCAAATTTTAATTGCGCCAGGGATTGCCTTTTCTACAGTAAATTTTTCAAAAAATAATTTTTTACTGTCGCAAATTTTAATTGCGCCAGGTATTGCCTTTTCTATAGTAAATTTTACAAAAAAATAATTTTTTACTGTCGCAAATTGTAATTGCGCCAGGGATTACCTTTTCTATAGTAAATTTTTCAAAAAATAATTTTTTAATGTCGCAAATTTTAATTGCGCCAGGGATTGCCGTTTCTACAGTAAATTTTTCAAAAAATAATTTTCTACTGTCGCAAATTTTAATTGCGCCAGGGATTGCCTTTTCTATAGTAAATTTTTTACTGTCGCAAATTTTAAATACGCCAGGGATTGCCTTTTCTACAGTAGATTTTTCAAAAATAAATTTTTTACTGTCGCAAATTTTAATTGCGCCAGGGATTGCCTTTTCTATAGTAAATTTTTCAAAAAATAATTTTTTACTGTCGCAAATTTTAATTACGCCAGGGATTGCCGTTTCTACAGTAAATTTTTCAAAAAATAATTTTCTACTGTCGCAAATTTTAATTGCGCCAGGGATTGCCTTTTCTATAGTAAATTTTTCAAAAATTAATATTTTACTGTCGCAAATTTTAAATCCGCCAGGTTTGCCTTTTCTATAGTAAATTTTTCAAAAAATAATTTTTTACTGTCGCAAATTTTAATTGCGCCAGGGATTGCCTTTTCTATAGTAAATTTTTCAAAAAATAATTTTTTACTGTCGCAAATTTTAACTACGCCAGGGATTGCCTTTTCTATAGTAAATTTTTCAAAAAATAATTTTCACTGTCGCAAATTTTAAATACGCCAGGGATTGCCTTTTCTATAGTAAATTTTTCACAAATTAATTTTTTACTGTCGCAAATTTTAAATACGCCAGGGATTGCCTTTTCTATAGTAAATTTTTCACAAATTGATTTTTTACTGTCGCAGATTTTAAATACGCCAGGCATTGCCTTTTCTATAGTAAATTTTGCAAAAATTAATTTTTTACTGTCGCAAATTTTAATTCCGCCAGGGATTGCCTTTTCTATAGTAAATTTTTCAAAAAATAATTTTTTACTGTCGCAAATTTTAAATACGCCAGGTATTGCCTTTCCTATAGTAAATTATGCAAAAACTAATTTTTACTGTCGCAAATTTTAATTAGGCCAGGGATTGCCTTTTCTATAGTAAATTTTTCAAAAAATAATTTTTTACTGTCGCAAATTTTAAATACGCCAGGGATAGCCTTTTCTATGGTAAATTTTGCAAAAAATAATTTTTTACTGTCGCAAATTTTAATTGCGCCAGGGATTGCCTTTTCTATAGTAAATTTTTCAAAAATTATTTTTTTACTGTCGAAAATTTTAATTACGCCAGGGATTGCCTTTTCTATAGTAAATTTTGCAAAAAATAATTTTTTACTGTCGCAAATTTTAAAGACGCCAGGGATTGCCTTTTCTATAGTAAATTTTTCAAAAATTAATTTTTTACTGTCGCAAATTTTAAATACGCCAGGGATTGCCTTTTCTATAGTAAATTTTTCACAAATTAATTTTTTACTGTCGCAGATTTTAAATACGCCAGGCATTGCCTTTTCTATAGTAAATTTTGCAAAAAATAATTTTTTACTGTCGCAAATTTTAATTGCGCCAGGGATTGCCTTTTCTATAGTAAATTATTCAAAAAATAATTTTATACTACCGCAAATTTTAAATACGCCAGGGATTGCCTTTTCTATAGTAAATTTTTTACTGTCGCAAATTTTAAATACGCCAGGGATTGCCTTTTCTACAGTAGATTTTTCAAAAATTAATTTTTTACTGTCGCAAATTTTAATTGCGCCAGGGATTGCCTTTTCTATAGTAAATTTTTCAAAAAATAATTTTTTACTGTCGCAAATTTTAATTACGCCAGGGATTGCCTTTTCTATAGTAAATTATTCAAAAACTAATTTTTTACTGCCGCAAATTTTAATTGCGCCAGGGATTGCCTTTTCTACAGTAAATTTTTCAAAAAATAATTTTTTACTGTCGCAAATTTTAATTGCGCCAGGTATTGCCTTTTCTATAGTAAATTATTCAAAAACTAATTTATTACTGTCGCAAAATTTAATTGCGCCAGGGATTGCCTTTTCTATAGTAAATTTTTCAAAAATTATTTTTTTACTGTCGAAAATTTTAATTACGCCAGGGATTGCCTTTTCTATAGTAAATTTTGCAAAAAATAATTTTTTACTGTCGCAAATTTTAAAGACGCCAGGGATTGCCTTTTCTATAGTAAATTTTTCAAAAATTAATTTTTTACTGTCGCAAATTTTAAAAACGCCAGGGATTGCCTTTCTACAATAGATTTTTCAAAAATTAATTTTTTACTGTCGCAAATTTTAATTGCGCCAGGGATTGCCTTTTCTATAGTAAATTTATCAAAAAATAATTTTTTACTGTCGCAAATTTTAATTACGCCAGGGATTGCCTTTTCTATATTAAATTATTCAACAAATAATTTTATACTATCGCAAATTTTAATTACGCCAGGGATTGCCTTTTCTATAGTAAATTTTTTACTGTCGCAAATTTTAAATACGCCAGGGATTGCCTTTCTACAATAGATTTTTCAAAAATTAATTTTTTACTGTCGCAAATTTTAATTGCGCCAGGGATTGCCTTTTCTATAGTAAATTTTTCAAAAAATAATTTTTTACTGTCGCAAATTTTAATTACGCCAGGGATTGCCTTTTCTATAGTAAATTATTCAAAAACTAATTTTTTACTGTCGCAAATTTTAATTGCGCCAGGGATTGCCTTTTCTACAGTAAATTTTTCAAAAAATAATTTTTTACTGTCGCAAATTTTAATTGCGCCAGGTATTGCCTTTTCTATAGTAAATTTTACAAAAAAATAATTTTTTACTGTCGAAAATTGTAACTGCGCCAGGGATTACCTTTTCTATAGTAAATTTTTCAAAAAATAATTTTTTACTGTCGCAAATTTTAAATCCGCCAGGGATTGCCTTTTCTATAGTAAATTATTCAAAAAATAATTTTTTACTGTCGCAAATTTTAATTGCGCCAGGGATTGCCTTTTCTACAGTAAATTTTTCACAAATTAATTTTTTACTGTCGCAAAATTTAATTACGGCAGGGATTGCCTTTTCTATAGTAAATTATCCAAAAAATAATTTTTTACTGTCGCAAAATTTAATTGCGCCAGGGATTGCCTTTTCTATAGTAAATTATTCAAAAAATAATTTTATACTGTCGCAAATTTTAAATACGCCAGGGATTGCCTTTTCCATAGTAAATTTTTCAAAAATTAATTTTTTACTGTCGCAAATTTTAAATACGCCAAGGATTGCCGTTTCTACAGTAAATTTTTCAAAAAATAATTTTCTACTGTCGCAAATTTTAATTGCGCCAGGGATTGCCTTTTCTATAGTAAATTTTTCAAAAATTAATATTTTACTGTCGCAAATTTTAAATCCGCCAGGTTTGCCTTTTCTATAGTAAATTTTTCAAAAAATAATTTTTTACTGTCGCAAATTTTAATTGCGCCAGGGATTGCCTTTTCTATAGTAAATTTTTCAAAAAATAATTTTTTACTGTCGCAAATTTTAACTACGCCAGGGATTGCCTTTTCTATAGTAAATTTTTCAAAAAATAATTTTTACTGTCGCAAATTTTAAATACGCCAGGGATTGCCATTTCTATAGTAAATTTTTCACAAATTAATTTTTAACTGTCGCAAATTTTAAATACGGCAGGGATTGCCTTTTCTATAGTAAATTCTTCACAAATTAATTTTTTACTGTCGCAAATTGTAATTGCGCCAGGGATTACCTTTTCTATAGTAAATTTTTCAAAAAATAATTTTTTAATGTCGCAAATTTAAATTGCGCCAGGGATTGCCTTTTATATAGTAAATTATTCAAAAAATAATTTTATACTATCGCAAATTTTAAATACGCCAGGGATTGCCTTTTCTATAGTAAATTTTTTACTGTCGCAAATTTTAAATACGCCAGGGATTGCCTTTTCTACAGTAGATTTTTCAAAAATTAATTTTTTACTGTCGCAAATTTTAATTGCGCCAGGGATTGCCTTTTCTATAGTAAATTTTTCAAAAAATAATTTTTTACTGTCGCAAATTTTAATTACGCCAGGGATTGCCTTTTCTATAGTAAATTATTCAAAAACTAATTTTTTACTGTCGCAAATTTTAATTGCGCCAGGGATTGCCTTTTCTACAGTAAATTTTTCAAAAAATAATTTTTTACTGTCGCAAATTTTAATTGCGCCAGGTATTGCCTTTTCTATAGTAAATTATTCAAAAACTAATTTATTACTGTCGCAAAATTTAATTGCGCCAGGGATTGCCTTTTCTATAGTAAATTTTTCAAAAATTATTTTTTTACTGTCGAAAATTTTAATTACGCCAGGGATTGCCTTTTCTATAGTAAATTTTGCAAAAAATAATTTTTTACTGTCGCAAATTTTAAAGACGCCAGGGATTGCCTTTTCTATAGTAAATTTTTCAAAAATTAATTTTTTACTGTCGCAAATTTTAAAAACGCAAGGGATTGCCTTTTCTATAGTAAATTTTTCACAAATTAATTTTTTACTGTCGCAGATTTTAAATACGCCAGGCAATGCCTTTTTTTTAGTAAATTTTGCAAAAAATAATTTTTTAATGTCGCAAATTTTAATTGCGCCAGGGATTGCCTTTTCTATAGTAAATTATTCAACAAATAATTTTATACTATCGCAAATTTTAATTACGCCAGGGATTGCCTTTTCTATAGTAAATTTTTTACTGTCGCAAATTTTAAATACGCCAGGGATTGCCTTTCTACAATAGATTTTTCAAAAATTAATTTTTTACTGTCGCAAATTTTAATTGCGCCAGGGATTGCCTTTTCTATAGTAAATTTTTCAAAAAATAATTTTTTACTGTCGCAAATTTTAATTACGCCAGGGATTGCCTTTTCTATAGTAAATTATTCAAAAACTAATTTTTTACTGTCGCAAATTTTAATTGCGCCAGGGATTGCCTTTTCTACAGTAAATTTTTCAAAAAATAATTTTTTACTGTCGCAAATTTTAATTGCGCCAGGTATTGCCTTTTCTATAGTAAATTTTACAAAAAAATAATTTTTTACTGTCGAAAATTGTAATTGCGCCAGGGATTACCTTTTCTATAGTAAATTTTTCAAAAAATAATTTTTTACTGTCGCAAATTTTAAATCCGCCAGGGATTGCCTTTTCTATAGTAAATTATTCAAAAAATAATTTTTTACTGTCGCAAATTTTAATTGCGCCAGGGATTGCCTTTTCTACAGTAAATTTTTCACAAATTAATTTTTTACTGTCGCAAAATTTAATTACGGCAGGGATTGCCTTTTCTATAGTAAATTATCCAAAAAATAATTTTTTACTGTCGCAAAATTTAATTGCGCCAGGGATTGCCTTTTCTATAGTAAATTATTCAAAAAATAATTTTATACTGTCGCAAATTTTAAATACGCCAGGGATTGCCTTTTCCATAGTAAATTTTTCAAAAATTAATTTTTTACTGTCGCAAATTTTAAATACGCCAAGGATTGCCGTTTCTACAGTAAATTTTTCAAAAAATAATTTTCTACTGTCGCAAATTTTAATTGCGCCAGGGATTGCCTTTTCTATAGTAAATTTTTCAAAAATTAATATTTTACTGTCGCAAATTTTAAATCCGCCAGGTTTGCCTTTTCTATAGTAAATTTTTCAAAAAATAATTTTTTACTGTCGCAAATTTTAATTGCGCCAGGGATTGCCTTTTCTATAGTAAATTTTTCAAAAAATAATTTTTTACTGTCGCAAATTTTAACTACGCCAGGGATTGCCTTTTCTATAGTAAATTTTTCAAAAAATAATTTTTACTGTCGCAAATTTTAAATACGCCAGGGATTGCCATTTCTATAGTAAATATTTCACAAATTAATTTTTAACTGTCGCAAATTTTAAATACGGCAGGGATTGCCTTTTCTATAGTAAATTCTTCACAAATTAATTTTTTACTGTCGCAAATTGTAATTGCGCCAGGGATTACCTTTTCTATAGTAAATTTTTCAAAAAATAATTTTTTAATGTCGCAAATTTAAATTGCGCCAGGGATTGCCTTTTATATAGTAAATTATTCAAAAAATAATTTTATACTATCGCAAATTTTAAATACGCCAGGGATTGCCTTTTCTATAGTAAATTTTTTACTGTCGCAAATTTTAAATACGCCAGGGATTGCCTTTTCTACAGTAGATTTTTCAAAAATAAATTTTTTACTGTCGCAAATTTTAATTGCGCCAGGGATTTCCTTTTCTATAGTAAATTTTTCAAAAAATAATTTTTTACTGTCGCAAATTTTAATTACGCCAGGGATTGCCTTTTCTATAGTAAATTTTTCAAAAAATAATTTTTACTGTCGCAAATTTTAAATACGCCAGGGATTGCCTTTTCTATAGTAAATTCTTCACAAATTAATTTTTTACTGTCGCAAAATTTAATTGCGCCAGGGATTGCCTTTTCTATACTAAATTTTTCAAAAATTATTTTTTTACTGTCGAAAATTTTAATTACGCCAGGGATTGCCTTTTCTATAGTAAATTTTGCAAAAAATAATTTTTTACTGTCGCAAATTTTAAAGACGCCAGGGATTGCCTTTTCTATAGTAAATTTTTCAAAAATTAATTTTTTACTGTCGCAAATTTTAAATACGCCAGGGATTGCCTTTTCTATAGTAAATTTTTCACAAATTAATTTTTTACTGTCGCAGATTTTAAATACGCCAGGCATTGCCTTTTCTATAGTAAATTTTGCAAAAAATAATTTTTTAATGTCGCAAATTTTAATTGCGCCAGGGATTGCCTTTTCTATAGTAAATTATTCAAAAAATAATTTTATACTATCGCAAATTTTAAATACGCCAGGGATTGCCTTTTCTATAGTAATTTTTTACTGTCGCAAATTTTAAATACGCCAGGGATTGCCTTTTCTACAGTAGATTTTTCAAAAATTAATTTTTTACTGTCGCAAATTTTAATTGCGCCAGGGATTGCCTTTTCTATAGTAAATTTTTCAAAAAATAATTTTTTACTGTCGCAAATTTTAATTACGCCAGGGATTGCCTTTTCTATAGTAAATTATTCAAAAACTAATTTTTTACTGTCGCAAATTTTAATTGCGCCAGGGATTGCCTTTTCTACAGTAAATTTTTCAAAAAATAATAATAATAATAATAAAATTGTAATTGCGCCAGGGATTACCTTTTCTATAGTAAATTTTTCAAAAAATAATTTTTTACTGTCGCAAATTTTAAATCCGCCAGGGATTGCCTTTTCTATAGTAAATTATTCAAAAAATAATTTTTTACTGTCGCAAATTTTAGTTGCGCCAGGGATTGCCTTTTCTACAGTAAATTTTTCACAAATTAATTTTTTACTGTCGCAAATTTTAATTACGGCAGGGATTGCCTTTTCTATAGTAAATTATACAAAAAATAATTTTTTACTGCCGCAAAATTTAATTGCGCCAGGGATTGCCTTTTCTATAGTAAATTATTCAAAAAATAATTTTATACTGTCGCAAATTTTAAATACGCCAGGGATTGCCTTTTCTATAGTAAATTTTTCAAAAATTAATTTTTTACTGTCGCAAATTTTAAATACGCCAGGGATTGCCGTTTCTACAGTAAATTTTCAAAAAATTATTTTCTACTGTCGCAAATTTTAATTGCGCCAGGGATTGCCTTTTCTATAGTAAATTTTTCAAAAATTAATATTTTACTGTCGCAAATTTTAAATACGCCAGGTTTGCCTTTTCTATAGTAAATTTTTCAAAAATTATTTTTTTACTGTCGAAAATTTTAATTACGCCAGGGATTGCCTTTTCTATAGTAAATTTTGCAAAAAATAATTTTTTACTGTCGCAAATTTTAAAGACGCCAGGGATTGCCTTTTCTATAGTAAATTTTTCAAAAAATAATTTTTACTGTCGCAAATTTTAAATACGCCAGGGATTGCCATTTCTATAGTAAATTTTTCACAAATTAATTTTTAACTGTCGCAAATTTTAAATACGCCAGGGATTGCCTTTTCTATAGTAAATTCTTCACAAATTAATTTTTTACTGTCGCAGATTTTAAATACGCCAGGCATTGCCTTTTCTATAGTAAATTTTGCAAAAAAAGAATTTTTTACTATCGCAAATTTTAATTGCGCCAGGGATTGCCTTTTCTATAGTAAATTTTTCAAAAAATAATTTTTTACTGTCGCAAATTTTAACTACGCCAGGGATTGCCTTTTCTATAGTAAATTTTTTACTGTCGCAAATTTTAAATACGCCAGGGATTGCCTTTTCTATAGTAAATTTTGCAAAAAATAATTTTTTACTGTCGCAAACTTTAAATACGCCAGGGATTGCCATTTCTATAGTAAATTTTTCACAAATTAATTTTTAACTGTCGCAAATTTTAAATACGCCAGGGATTGCCTTTTCTATAGTAAATTTTTCAAAAATTAATTTTTTACTGTCGCAAATTTTAAATACGCCAGGGATTGCCGTTTCTACAGTAAATTTTTCAAAAAATTATTTTCTACTGTCGCAAATTTTAATTGCGCCAGGGATTGCCTTTTCTATAGTAAATTTTTCAAAAATTAATATTTTACTGTCGCAAATTTTAAATACGCCAGGTTTGCCTTTTCTATAGTAAATTTTTCAAAAATTATTTTTTTACTGTCGAAAATTTTAATTACGCCAGGGATTGCCTTTTCTATAGTAAATTTTGCAAAAAATAATTTTTTACTGTCGCAAATTTTAAAGACGCCAGGGATTGCCTTTTCTATAGTAAATTTTTCAAAAAATAATTTTTACTGTCGCAAATTTTAAATACGCCAGGGATTGCCATTTCTATAGTAAATTTTTCACAAATTAATTTTTAACTGTCGCAAATTTTAAATACGCCAGGGATTGCCTTTTCTATAGTAAATTCTTCACAAATTAATTTTTTACTGTCGCAGATTTTAAATACGCCAGGCATTGCCTTTTCTATAGTAAATTTTGCAAAAAAAGAATTTTTTACTGTCGCAAATTTTAATTGCGCCAGGGATTGCCTTTTCTATAGTAAATTTTTCAAAAAATAATTTTTACTGTCGCAAATTTTAAATACGCCAGGGATTGCCTTTTCTATAGTAAATTTTTCACAAATTAATTTTTTACTGTCGCAAATTTTAAATACGCCAGGGATTGCCATTTCTATAGTAAATTTTGCAAAAAAAGAATTTTTTACTGTCGCAAATTTTAATTGCGCCAGGGATTGCCTTTTCTATAGTAAATTTTTCAAAAAATAATTTTTTACTGTCGCAAATTTTAACTACGCCAGGGATTGCCTTTTCTATAGTAAATTTTTTACTGTCGCAAATTTTAAATACGCCAGGGATTGCCTTTTCTATAGTAAATTTTGCAAAAAATAATTTTTTACTGTCGCAAACTTTAATTGCGTCAGGGATTGCCTTTTCTATAGTAAATTATTCAAAAAATAATTTTTTACTGTCGCAAATTTTAATTGCGCCAGGGATTACCTTTTCTATAGTAAATTTTTCAAAAAATTATTTTTTTACTGTCGAAAATTTTAATTACGCCAGGGATTGCCTTTTCTATAGTAAATTTTGCAAAAAATAATTTTTTACTGTCGCAAATTTTAAAGACGCCAGGGATTGCCTTTTCTATAGTAAATTTTTCAAAAATTAATTTTTTACTGTCGCAAATTTTAAATACGCCAGGGATTGACTTTTCTATAGTAAATTTTGCAAAAAATAATTTTTTAATGTCGCAAATTTTAATTGCGCCAGGGATTGCCTTTTCTATAGTAAATTATTCAAAAAATAATTTTATACTATCGCAAATTTTAAATACGCCAGGGATTGCCTTTTCTATAGTAAATTTTTTACTGTCGCAAATTTTAAATACGCCAGGGATTGCCTTTTCTACAGTAGATTTTTCAAAAATTAATTTTTTACTGTCGCAAATTTTAATTGCGCCAGGGATTGCCTTTTCTATAGTAAATTTTTCAAAAAATAATTTTTTACTGTCGCAAATTTTAATTACGCCAGGGATTGCCTTTTCTATAGTAAATTATTCAAAAACTAATTTTTTACTGTCGCAAATTTTAATTGCGCCAGGGATTGCCTTTTCTACAGTAAATTTTTCAAAAAATAATTTTTTACTGTCGCAAATTTTAATTGCGCCAGGTATTGCCTTTTCTATAGTAAATTTTACAAAAAAATAATTTTTTACTGTCGAAAATTGTAATTGCGCCAGGGATTACCTTTTCTATAGTAAATTTTTCAAAAAAGAATTTTTTACTGTCGCAAATTTTAAATCCGCCAGGGATTGCCTTTTCTATAGTAAATTATTCAAAAAATAATTTTTTACTGTCGCAAATTTTAATTGCGCCAGGGATTGCCTTTTCTACAGTAAATTTTTCACAAATTAATTTTTTACTGTCGCAAATTTTAATTACGGCAGGGATTGCCTTTTCTATAGTAAATTATCCAAAAAATAATTTTTTACTGTCGCAAATTTTAATTGCGCCAGGGATTGCCTTTTCTACAGTAAATTTTTCAAAAAATAATTTTTTACTGTCGCAAATTTTAATTGCGCCAGGTATTGCCTTTTCTATAGTAAATTTTACAAAAAAATAATTTTTTACTGTCGCAAATTGTAATTGCGCCAGGGATTACCTTTTCTATAGTAAATTTTTCAAAAAATAATTTTTTAATGTCGCAAATTTAAATTGCGCCAGGGATTGCCTTTTATATAGTAAATTATTCAAAAAATAATTTTATACTATCGCAAATTTTAAATACGCCAGGTATTGCCTTTTCTATAGTAAATTTTTTACTGTCGCAAATTTTAAATACGCCAGGGATTGCCTTTTCTACAGTAGATTTTTCAAAAATAAATTTTTTACTGTCGCAAATTTTAATTGCGCCAGGGATTGCCTTTTCTATAGTAAATTTTTCAAAAAATAATTTTTTACTGTCGCAAATTTTAATTACGCCAGGGATTGCCGTTTCTACAGTAAATTTTTCAAAAAATAATTTTCTACTGTCGCAAATTTTAATTGCGCCAGGGATTGCCTTTTCTATAGTAAATTTTTCAAAAATTAATATTTTACTGTCGCAAATTTTAAATCCGCCAGGTTTGCCTTTTCTATAGTAAATTTTTCAAAAAATAATTTTTTACTGTCGCAAATTTTAATTGCGCCAGGGATTGCCTTTTCTATAGTAAATTTTTCAAAAAATAATTTTTTACTGTCGCAAATTTTAACTACGCCAGGGATTGCCTTTTCTATAGTAAATTTTTCAAAAAATAATTTTCACTGTCGCAAATTTTAAATACGCCAGGGATTGCCTTTTCTATAGTAAATTTTTCACAAATTAATTTTTTACTGTCGCAAATTTTAAATACGCCAGGGATTGCCTTTTCTATAGTAAATTTTTCACAAATTGATTTTTTACTGTCGCAGATTTTAAATACGCCAGGCATTGCCTTTTCTATAGTAAATTTTGCAAAAATTAATTTTTTACTGTCGCAAATTTTAATTCCGCCAGGGATTGCCTTTTCTATAGTAAATTTTTCAAAAAATAATTTTTTACTTTCGCAAATTTTAAATACGCCAGGTATTGCCTTTCCTATAGTAAATTATTCAAAAACTAATTTTTACTGTCGCAAATTTTAATTAGGCCAGGGATTGCCTTCTCTATAGTAAATTTTTCAAAAAATAATTTTTTACTGTCGCAAATTTTAAATACGCCAGGGATAGCCTTTTCTATGGTAAATTTTGCAAAAAATAATTTTTTACTGTCGCAAATTTTAATTGCGCCAGGGATTGCCTTTTCTATAGTAAATTTTTCAAAAATTATTTTTTTACTGTCGAAAATTTTAATTACGCCAGGGATTGCCTTTTCTATAGTAAATTTTGCAAAAAATAATTTTTTACTGTCGCAAATTTTAAAGACGCCAGGGATTGCCTTTTCTATAGTAAATTTTTCAAAAATTAATTTTTTACTGTCGCAAATTTTAAATACGCCAGGGATTGCCTTTTCTATAGTAAATTTTTTACAAATTAATTTTTTACTGTCGCAGATTTTAAATACGCCAGGCATTGCCTTTTCTATAGTAAATTTTGCAAAAAATAATTTTTTACTGTCGCAAATTTTAATTGCGCCAGGGATTGCCTTTTCTATAGTAAATTATTCAAAAAATAATTTTATACTATCGCAAATTTTAAATACGCCAGGGATTGCCTTTTCTATAGTAAATTTTTTACTGTCGCAAATTTTAAATACGCCAGGGATTGCCTTTTCTACAGTAGATTTTTCAAAAATTAATTTTTTACTGTCGCAAATTTTAATTGCGCCAGGGATTGCCTTTTCTATAGTAAATTTTTCAAAAAATAATTTTTTACTGTCGCAAATTTTAATTACGCCAGGGATTGCCTTTTCTATAGTAAATTATTCAAAAACTAATTTTTTACTGTCGCAAATTTTAATTGCGCCAGGGATTGCCTTTTCTACAGTAAATTTTTCAAAAAATAATTTTTTACTGTCGCAAATTTTAATTGCGCCACGTATTGCCTTTTATATAGTAAATTATTCAAAAACTAATTTATTACTGTCGCAAATTTTAATTGCGCCAGGGATTGCCTTTTCTATAGTAAATTTTTCAAAAATTATTTTTTTACTGTCGAAAATTTTAATTACGCCAGGGATTGCCTTTTCTATAGTAAATTTTGCAAAAAATAATTTTTTACTGTCGCAAATTTTAAAGACGCCAGGGATTGCCTTTTCTATAGTAAATTTTTCAAAAATTAATTTTTTACTGTCGCAAATTTTAAATACGCCAGGGATTGCCTTTTCTATAGTAAATTTTTCACAAATTAATTTTTTACAGTCGCAGATTTTAAATACGCCAGGCAATGCCTTTTTTATAGTAAATTTTGCAAAAAATAATTTTTTAATTTCGCAAATTTTAATTGCGCCAGGGATTGCCTTTTCTATAGTAAATTATTCAACAAATAATTTTATACTATCGCAAATTTTAAATACGCCAGGGATTGCCTTTTCTATAGTAAATTTTTTACTGTCGCAAATTTTAAATACGCCAGGGATTGCCTTTTCTACAGTAGATTTTTCAAAAATTAATTTTTTACTGTCGCAAATTTTAATTGCGCCAGGGATTGCCTTTTCTATAGTAAATTTTTCAAAAAATAATTTTTTACTGTCGCAAATTTTAATTACGCCAGGGATTGCCTTTTCTATAGTAAATTATTCAAAAACTAATTTTTTACTGTCGCAAATTTTAATTGCGCCAGGGATTGCCTTTTCTACAGTAAATTTTTCACAAATTAATTTTTTACTGTCGCAAATTTTAATTACGGCAGGGATTGCCTTTTCTATAGTAAATTATCCAAAAAATAATTTTTTACTGTCGCAAAATTTAACTGCGCCAGGGATTGCCTTTTCTATAGTAAATTATTCAAAAAATAATTTTATACTGTCGCAAATTTTAAATACGCCAGGGATTGCCTTTTCCATAGTAAATTTTTCAAAAATTAATTTTTTACTGTCGCAAATTTTAAATACGCCAGGGATTGCCGTTTCTACAGTAAATTTTTCAAAAAATAATTTTCTACTGTCGCAAATTTTAATTGCGCCAGGGATTGCCTTTTCTATAGTAAATTTTTCAAAAATTAATATTTTACTGTCGCAAATTTTAAATCCGCCAGGTTTGCCTTTTCTATAGTAAATTTTTCAAAAAATAATTTTTTACTGTCGCAAATTTTAATTGCGCCAGGGATTGCCTTTTCTATAGTAAATTTTTCAAAAAATAATTTTTTACTGTCGCAAATTTTAACTACGCCAGGGATTGCCTTTTCTATAGTAAATTTTTCAAAAAATAATTTTTACTGTCGCAAATTTTAAATACGCCAGGGATTGCCATTTCTATAGTAAATTTTTCACAAATTAATTTTTAACTGTCGCAAATTTTAAATACGCCAGGGATTGCCTTTTCTATAGTAAATTCTTCACAAATTAATTTTTTACTGTCGCAAATTGTAATTGCGCCAGGGATTACCTTTTCTATAGTAAATTTTTCAAAAAATAATTTTTTAATGTCGCAAATTTAAATTGCGCCAAGGATTGCCTTTTATATAGTAAATTATTCAAAAAATAATTTTATACTATCGCAAATTTTAAATACGCCAGGGATTGCCTTTTCTATAGTAAATTTTTTACTGTCGCAAATTTTAAATACGCCAGGGATTGCTTTTCTACTGTAGATTTTTCAAAAATAAATTTTTTACTGTCGCAAATTTTAATTGCGCCAGGGATTGCCTTTTCTATAGTAAATTTTTCTGTCGCAAATTTTAATTACGCCAGGGATTGCCGTTTCTACAGTAAATTTTTCAAAAAATAACTTTCTACTGTCGCAAATTTTAATTGCGCCAGGGTTTGCCTTTTCTATAGTAAATTTTTCAAAAATTAATATTTTACTGTCGCAAATTTTAAATCCGCCAGGTTTGCCTTTTCTATAGTAAATTTTTCAAAAAATAATTTTTTACTGTCGCAAATTTTAATTGCGCCAGGGATTGCCTTTTCTATAGTAAATTTTTTCAAAAAATAATTTTTTACTGTCGCAAATTTTAACTACGCCAGGGATTGCCTTTTCTATAGTAAATTTTTCAAAAAATAATTTTCACTGTCGCAAATTTTAAATACGCCAGGGATTGCCTTTTCTATAGTAAATTTTTCACAAATTAATTTTTAACTGTCGCAAATTTTAAATACGCCAGGGATTGCCTTTTCTATAGTAAATTTTTCACAAATTGATTTTTTACTGTCGCAGATTTTAAATACCCCAGGCATTGCCTTTTCTATAGTAAATTTTGCAAAAATTAATTTTTTACTGTCGCAAATTTTAATTCCGCCAGGGATTGCCTTTTCTATAGTAAATTTTTCAAAAAATAATTTTTTACTGTCGCAAATTTTAAATACGCCAGGTATTGCCTTTCCTATAGTAAATTATTCAAAAACTAATTTTTACTGTCGCAAATTTTAATTAGGCCAGGGATTGCCTTTTCTATAGTAAATTTTTCAAAAAATAATTTTTTACTGTCGCAAATTTTAAATACGCCAGGGATAGCCTTTTCTATGGTAAATTTTGCAAAAAATAATTTTTTACTGTCGCAAATTTTAATTGCGCCAGGGATTGCCTTTTCTATAGTAAATTTTTCAAAAATTATTTTTTTACTGTCGAAAATTTTAATTACGCCAGGGATTGCCTTTTCTATAGTAAATTTTGCAAAAAATAATTTTTTACTGTCGCAAATTTTAAAGACGCCAGGGATTGCCTTTTCTATAGTAAATTTTTCAAAAATTAATTTTTTACTGTCGCAAATTTTAAATACGCCAGGGATTGCCTTTTCTATAGTAAATTTTTCACAAATTAATTTTTTACTGTCGCAGATTTTAAATACGCCAGGCATTGCCTTTTCTATAGAAAATTTTGCAAAAAATAATTTTTTACTGTCGCAAGTTTTAATTGCGCCAGGGATTGCCTTTTCTATAGTAAATTATTCAAAAAATAATTTTATACTATCGCAAATTTTAAATACGCCAGGGATTGCCTTTTCTATAGTAAATTTTTTACTGTCGCAAATTTTAAATACGCCAGGGATTGCCTTTTCTACAGTAGATTTTTCAAAAATTAATTTTGTACTGTCGCAAATTTTAATTGCGCCAGGGATTGCCTTTTCTATAGTAAATTTTTCAAAAAATAATTTTTTACTGTCGCAAATTTTAATTACGCCAGGGATTGCCTTTTCTATAGTAAATTATTCAAAAACTAATTTTTGACTGTCGCAAATTTTAATTGCGCCAGGGATTGGCTTTTCTACAGTAAATTTTTCAAAAAATAATTTTTTACTGTCGCAAATTTTAATTGCGCCAGGTATTGCCTTTTCTATAGTAAATTATTCAAAAACTAATTTATTACTGTCGCAAATTTTAATTGCGCCAGGGATTGCCATTTCTATAGTAAATTTTTCAAAAATTATTTTTTTACTGTCGAAAATTTTAATTACGCCAGGGATTGCCTTTTCTATAGTAAATTTTGCAAAAAATAATTTTTTACTGTCGCAAATTTTAAAGACGCCAGGGATTGCCTTTTCTATAGTAAATTTTTCAAAAATTAATTTTTTACTGTCTTAAATTTTAAATACGCCAGGGATTGCCTTTTCTATAGTAAATTTTTCACAAATTAATTTTTTACTGTCGCAGATTTTAAATACGCCAGGCAATGCCTTTTTATAGTAAATTTTGCAAAAAATAATTTTTTAATGTCGCAAATTTTAATTGCGCCAGGGATTGCCTTTTCTATAGTAAATTATTCAACAAATAATTTTATACTATCGCAAATTTTAAATACGCCAGGGATTGCCTTTTCTATAGTAAATTTTTTACTGTCGCAAATTTTAAATACGCCAGGGATTGCCTTTTCTATAGTAAATTATTCAAAAAATAATTTTATACTGTCGCAAATTTTAAATACGCCAGGGATTGCCTTTTCTATAGTAAATTTTTCAAAAATTAATTTTTTACTGTCGCAAATTTTAAATACGCCAGGGATTGCCGTTTCTACAGTAAATTTTTCAAAAAATAATTTTCTACTGTCGCAAATTTTAATTGCGCCAGGGATTGCCTTTTCTATAGTAAATTTTTCAAAAATTAATATTTTACTGTCGCAAATTTTAAATCCGCCAGGTTTGCCTTTTCTATAGTAAATTTTTCAAAAAATAATTTTTTACTGTCGCAAATTTTAATTGCGCCAGGGATTGCCTTTTCTATAGTAAATTTTTCAAAAAATAATTTTTTACTGTCGCAAATTTTAACTACGCCAGGGATTGCCTTTTCTATAGTAAATTTTTCAAAAAATAATTTTTACTGTCGCAAATTTTAAATACGCCAGGGATTGCCATTTCTATAGTAAATTTTTCACAAAATAATTTTTAACTGTCGCAAATTTTAAATACGCCAGGAATTGCCTTTTCTATAGTAAATTCTTCACAAATTAATTTTTTACTGTCGCAGATTTTAAATACGCCAGGCATTGCCTTTTCTATAGTAAATTTTGCAAAAAATAATTTTTTACTGTCGCAAATTTTAATTGCGCCAGGGATTGCCTTTTCTATAGTAAATTATTCAAAAAATAATTTTATACTATCGCAAATTTTAAATACGCCAGGGATTGCCTTTTCTATAGTAAATTTTTTACTGTCGCAAATTTTAAATACGCCAGGGATTGCCTTTTCTACAGTAGATTTTTCAAAAATTAATTTTTTACTGTCGCAAATTTTAATTGCGCCAGGGATTGCCTTTTCTTTAGTAAATTTTTCAAAAAATAATTTTTTACTGTCGCAAATTTGAATTACGCCAGGGACTGCCTTTTCTATAGTAAATTATTCAAAAACAAATTTTTTACTGTCACAAATTTTAATTGCGCCAGGGATTGCCTTTTCTACATTAAATTTTTCAAAAAATAATTTTTTACTGTCGCAAATTTTAATTGCGCCAGGGATTGCCTTTTCTATAGTAAATTTTTCAAAAAATAATTTTTTTCTGTCGCAAATTTTAACTACGCCAGGGATTGCCTTTTCTATAGTAAATTTTTCAAAAAATAATTTTTACTGTCGCAAATTTTAAATACGCCAGGGATTGCCTTTTCTATAGTAAATTTTTCACAAATTAATTTTTTACTGTCACAAATTTTAAATACGCCAGGGATTGCCATTTCTATAGTAAATTTTGCAAAAAAAGAATTTTTTACTGTCGCAAATTTTAATTGCGCCAGGGATTGCCTTTTCTATAGTAAATTTTTCAAAAAATAATTTATTACTGTCGCAAATTTTAACTACGCCAGGGATTGCCTTTTATATAGTAAATTTTTTACTGTCGCAAATTTTAAATACGCCAGGGATTGCCTTTTCTATAGTAAATTTTGCAAAAAATAATTTTTTACTGTCGCAAATTTTAATTGCGTCAGGGATTGCCTTTTCTATAGTAAATTATTCAAAAAATAATTTTTTACTGTCGCAAATTTTAATTGCGCCAGGGATTGCCTTTTCTACAGTCAATTTTTCACAAATTAATTTTTTACTGTCGCAAATTTTAATTACGCCAGGGATTGCCTTTTCTATAGTAAATTATTCAAAAAATAATTTTTTACTGTCGCAAATTTTAATTGCGCCAGGGATTGTCTTTTCTATAGTAAATTTTTCAAAACATAATTTTTTACTGTCGCAACTTTTAAATACGCCAGGGATTGCCTTTTCTACAGTAAATTTTTCAAAAAATAATTTTCTACAGTCGCAAATTTTAATTGCGCCAGGGATTGCCTTTTCTATAGGAAATTTTTCAAAAATTAATATTTTACTGTCGCAAATTTTAATTACGCCAGGCATTGCCTTTTCTATAGTAAATTTTGCAAAAAATAATTTTTCAGTGTCGCAAATTTTAATTGCGCCAGGGATTGCCTTTTCTATAGTAAATTTTCCAAAAATTAATTTTTTACTGTCGCAAATTTTAAATACGCCAGGGATTGCTTTTTCTATAGTAAATTTTGCAAAAAATAAAAAAAATTTACTGTCGCAAATTTTAATTGCGCCAGGGATTGCCTTTTCTATAGTAAATTTTTCAAAAAATAATTTTTTACTGTCGCAAATTTTAACTACGCCAGGGATTGCCTTTTCTATAGTAAATTTTTAAAAATTAATTTTTTACTGTCGAAAATTTTAATTACGCCAGGGATTGCCTTTTCTACAGTAAATTTTTCACAAATTAATTTTTTACTGTCGCAAATTTTTATTACGCCAGGGATTGCTTTTTCTATAGTAAATTATTCAAAAAATAATTTTTTACTGTCGCAAATTTTAATTGCGCCAGGGATTGCCTTTTCTATAGTAAATTTTTTACTGTCGCAAATTTTAAATTCGCCAGGGATTGCCTTTTCTACAGTAGATTTTTCAAAAATTAATTTTTTACTGTCGCAAATTTTAATTGCGCCAAGGATTGCCTTTTCTATAGTAAATTTGTCAAAAAATAATTTTTTACTGTCGCAAATTTTAATTACGCCAGGGATTGCCTTTTCTATAGTAAATTATTCAAAAACTAATTTTTTACTGTCGCAAATTTTAATTGCGCCAGGGATTGCCTTTTCTACAGTAAATTTTTCAAAAAATAATTTTTTACTGTCGCAAATTTTAATTGCGCCAGGTATTGCCTTTTCTATAGTAAATTTTACAAAAAAATAATTTTTTACTGTCGCAAATTGTAATTGCGCCAGGGATTACCTTTTTTATAGTAAATTTTTCAAAAAATAATTTTTTACTGTCGCAAATTTTAACTACGCCAGGGATTGCCTTTTCTATAGTAAATTTTTAAAAATTAATTTTTTACTGTCGAAAATTTTAATTACGCCAGGGATTGCCTTTTCTACAGTAAATTTTTCAAAAAATAATTTTTACTGTCGCAAATTTTAAATACGCCAGGGATTGCCTTTTCTATAGTAAATTTTTCACAAATTAATTTTTTACTGTCGCAAATTTTAAATACGCCAGGGATTGCAATTTCTATAGTAAATTTTGCAAAAAAAGAATTTTTTACTGTCGCAAATTTTAATTGCGCCAGGGATTGCCTTTTCTATAGTAAATTTTTCAAAAAATAATTTTTTACTGTCGCAAATTTTAACTACGCCAGGGATTGCCTTTTCTATAGTAAATTTTTTACTGTCGCAAATTTTAAATACGCCAGGGATTGCCTTTTCTATAGTAAATTTTGCAAAAAATAATTTTTTACTGTCGCAAATTTTAATTGCGTCAGGGATTACCTTTTCTATAGTAAATTATTCAAAAAATAATTTTTTACTGTCGCAAATTTTAATTGCCCAGGGATTGCCTTTTCTACAGTCATTTTTTCACAAATTAATTTTTTACTGTCGCAAATTTTAATTACGCCAGGGATTGCCTTTTCTATAGTAAATTATTCAAAACATAATTTTTTACTGTCGCAACTTTTAAATACGCCAGGGATTGCCTTTTCTACAGTAAATTTTTCAAAAAATAATTTTCTACTGTCGCAAATTTTAATTGCGCCAGGGATTGCCTTTCCTATAGTAAATTTTTCAAAAATTAATTTTTTACTGTCGCAAATTTTAATTGCGCCAGGGATTGCCTTTTCTATAGTAAATTTTGCAAAAAATAATTTTTTACTGTCGCAAATTTTAAATACGCCAGGGATTGCTTTT